>CM032454.1:158240334-158395334 GCA_019049505.1 Pachyrhynchus sulphureomaculatus | reverse complement strand
GATCTCATATGCACAAAAGCAAAATCTTTGTATGAGATGCTGAAAACAAAAGAAGGAGAAGGGAGTGCCACTCCGACTTTTGCTGCCAGCAGAGGCTGGTTCCATCGGTTCAAGCAGCGTTCTAATCTTCACAATATCCACATAACAGGCGAGGCGGCCAGCGCGGACATTCAAGCTGCAGCTGAGTTTCCAGACAAGTTTCAAGACTTCGTTAGACGAGAGAAAATTCCTGCTTCTCTCATCTTCAATGTTGATGAGACCGCACTTTACTGGAAAAAAAATGCCATCTCGAACATTCATTTCTAAGGAAGAACGTCAAGCCAGTGGTTTCAAAGCTGCGAAAGATCGACTAACACTTCTGCTGGGTGGTAATGCCACTGGTGATTTCAAACTGAAACCTTTACTAGTGTACCATTCAGAAACACCCCGTGCAATGCGAGGCACAGACAAGACAAGTCTACCAGTTGTGTGGCGATCAAACAGAAAGGCGTGGGTTACACGGGAAATTTTTCAAGAATGGTATTCTAATAGTTTTTGCCCATCAGTCAAATCATACTGTGACAGAAATGGGCTTGAACCTAAAGTTATATTACTCTTAGACAATGCCCCAGGACATCCAACCTCACTTGATACGCCCAGAGACTTAAAAGTGTACGTAAAGTTCCTTCCACCAAACACTACGTCAATATTACAACCTATGGACCAGGGAGCAATAGCAAACTTCAAAGCTTATTACCATCGCCGCACTTTTAGCCAACTAATTCATGAAACTGACGGGGAAGGAAGACAGTCTATGCGAGAGTGGTGGAAGTCATACAACATTATGAAGTCTATTCACAACATAGAAGAGGCTTGGAAGGAAGTTAAAATGAGTTGTATGAATGGGGTGTGGCGTAATCTTTGGCCAGATGTAGTGGAAGCACCTAGAAGAATTGTCCAGATGCAGAGACAAGTGCTTGAAGACATTGCTGCAATGATTGAGGGGTCTGAACTTGAAGATGTCACGGTAGAAGATCTCGTAGAACTTGTAGCAACGCACGACGATCCTATTAGCAATGAAGATCTGATCGAGTTACAGAATAATCCTATCTACGATGAGGAAGAACAAGTAGAAGAGAAAGTTTTATCTTCAGGGGAAATACAAAATGCACTTTCAAAAATTTATTCAGGTTTGGACATATTGCAGAGTATAGACAATAATGATGACCGTGTCTTGACCGTGTGTCAAACAATTAAAAACAGTGTTGGGTGTTATGAACGTATTTTACAAGAACGTAAACAAAACGTTACCCAAAAGACAATAGATGTATTTTTCCGTAAAAAATAAGAGTATGTATTGCATAAAGTGTTCTTAGAATTAAAGTGATTGATTAAAATGATTTGTATTTTTTTGTATTAAATTTTGACTATGTTTAATCATAAACCTCGATATACGCGAATTTCAGTTAACGCGATTTTTTTCGGAACGTATCCCTCGCGTAAAGCGGGGTATTACTGTATATATATATATATATTTGCAGACAAAATTGCTGCCTAACCGCACCAGAAATCATGGCTCAAGTAAACCTGAAGCGGCCCATCCCCATCAGCGTGACAACAGTGAAGAACAGATTAGCAGAAGGTGGACTACACAGGAGAGTTGCAGTGAGAAAACCACTTCTTAGGCAAGTGAATAAACGTCAACCATTAGAATGGGCCCGAGAACATGAAAATTGGACATTAGAACAATAGGATTCTGTCCCTTGGAGCGACGAATCTAAATTCGAAATTTTCGGTTCAAATTAACGAGTTTACGTGCGGCGGTCAGCTGGAGAGAGGATATTGGAAGCCTATCAGTTGCCTACAGTAAAACATGGTGGAGGTTCAGTAATGGTTTGGGGTTGTTTTGGCAACGATAAAGTTGGAAAAATTTTTAGGATAGAAGGAATCAAGCGAAAAAAACAGTATCAAGAAATTTTGCAAACTCAAATGCTTCCTTCTGGAAGAGATATTTTTCAGGGGAAATTTATTTTTCAGCATGACAACGACCCTAAACATTCTGCTAAGCAAATTAGAGAGCTTTTGGGCCAATAGAAATCCGATGATGTCCTGGAAGTGATGACTTGGCATCCACAATCACCCGACTTGAACTCCATCGAATTGCTGTGGGACCATTTGGATAAGTTTGTTCCAAGACTCAATCCAACATCAGAAAATCACTTGTGGGAACTTTTACAAGCAGAATGGGTTAAAATAACCGAAGAAACTCTGAAGAAACTACTGGACAGAATGCCGAAACTCTGTAAAGCGGTAATTATGGTAAAAACAAAGGAGATGAGAAAAATCCTAGAAAATCATGAATATTTTTCTAATTATCTAGATTGTAAATAATGTAGAAATAAATAATAATTAAAATTAAAAAAAAAAATATATTATCTGGTTTTTTGTTGTCTTGGGACGGAAATAACTAGGTGGGCAAATACTTTCTGACGGTAGTTGCGTCTCCCTTGAAAATGAAAAACCGCTGCAGGAAAAAAATAACCGCTTGTTTCAAATTCAAGCCACATTCAATGATCGCAGTATTCGCAAAAAAGCGCGACGCACACAGAAAATACCCAGTCCCACTTACCCGTAATACAACATCCTTGTTATATTATAATACCAAAAAATAAATATCCATTTGCTAACAGTAAAAAATACGAATTAACGCCTATCATTGAAGAAACGAGCAAGTGTTAACAGTACTATAGTATTATGTTTGGTTATGTTTAGTTCACAGCATAATCTAAACTTGATAAAGATAAAATCAGTAGTACCCATCTATTCTTTCATATAACAATCTGTCACATCACAATATAATAATTTAACGGTTCTCCCAATTTTATTAAATTGCGTAATAAGAAATTGATTTTTTTTTCCTTTCTATCTAAAAATACCTATTCAGTGGTCTCCCTTAAGGGACCTCCCTAATATATTCCCAATTTAAAAGGTGTAATTTTTTTTGCGGATCACACCCAGACTTACATTTCTTTCAAAGAATCAGATGAAATAACTTCCATAGCTGCTTTAAGTAGTGATGTCCAGTCAATTAATAATTTTATCAGTAAAATAATTCAATCACAGTAAGACCCAGCTAATGGTATTTGGATCCAAAGAGGCCAGGCAGGGGATGATGGCCTACCGTGCAGTTCATCTTGATGGCAAAACAGTTTTTTGTACAGAGTCTGCTAAGGGCCAAAGACTATTTCTCGATCCAGATTTGATATTCTCCCAGAAGCTCGTCCTCTTCCACCGAAGTTTAGTCGGCTCTATACCACGAAAATGTGTGTACAGCCCAGGGCTTCGTTCTCAACTGCTTTTCGAGTAATTTCATACATTGCAACAGCACTATTCCCGAGTTTAAAACAAAATCTGATGTATATGCACTGCTCGTTTTTCGTAGCCATTCCAAAAATCGCAAAGACACATTTAGACTTTATGCAAACGTACATACGGAACAAACTGAATAAGTTAGCCATGAAGCAGCATTGTTAGAGACGTTCCACGGACACCTCCCTTGAACGGACAGTTTCTCATGGTCCCGACCGACTCGCATATAATTGGGATTGTGTTAACTCCCTCTTGGACGGACATTCTCTTGAACGGACGTGAACACAAAAAAATATTCTCTTAACGGGACAAAAAACAATAAAAAAATAAATGCCTTGTCTCATTTTTCTGTGGCGAGTATCGCTGTTGCGTTTACTAATCGCGCCGCGCGCCAACGTCGGTGCCTGCCTTCACTGAGGGACTCCCCCGAGTAAACCGGGGATTTACCGATCTCAATTTTTCGGTACACGCGGGGATTTAATATTAGTCTGATGTCTATGCGAAAAAGAGACACAGTGGGAGACACATTCATTGTAGAAATGGCTCCAAATAGAAAAATTATCACGCTTTAACAAAAAATTGAGATTGTTGAAATTCACAATAAGGAAAGGTTAAGTGTAAGAGACTTATCCAAGCGTTTTAATATCGGAAGACACAAGCTGCTGATATAATTAAACATAAGAAAATCCTTCTAAACAAGTGGATGTCGAACAACAATTTGAATGAAAAAAGAAGCTTTTTGACTGGTGATGGTACCAAAACTGACAAGTTATGTTATAACTGGTATATATCAGCTCGCTATTAGGGGATTCCTTTGACAGGTATGCACATGAATTATTTTTTTTAGATAAGGTTTTCTGGAATTAGTGCGTTGATTTTCTTTTCATATCAATTCAAAGAATGGATAAAAGGGGCTGAGAGTATCAGTAGGCTTGTCGTGACAAAAATGCAAAAAAACTTATTGTTAATTTTTTTCTCATACCGCTAATACGATGCGAAGCAAAAGAAATAGCCGAGTCTCTGGGACATTCTACAATGTGCTTCTTCTGGTTGGCTTAATAAATTTAGAATCCTCCACAACAGAAGTTTTAAAGCAATTTCAGGAGAAGGAGCTTCGGTTATTGCTGAAGATGTTTCATCATTCTAGAAAAAATGCCCTTCTTTAATTAAGGGATATTCACCCAGAGACATCTATAATGCCGATGAGACAGGCCTGTATTTTAGGGTTCTACCCAACAAAACGCTAACATTAAAAAAAGAAAAATGTGTTGATGGTAAATATCCCAAAGAGAGGTTTATAATTTTGCATTGTGCAAATATGACGGGAGAAAAAGAAAAGCTTTTAGTCATTGGTGAGGCAGCTAAACCCAGAGCATTTAAAAATATTAACATAAACAACCTGCCTGTAACTTGGAAATATAAAAAAGCTTGGATGACAGAAGAAATTATGACAGAGTGGTTGCAAGATCTTGATTGGAAAATGACCTAAGAAAAAAGAAACATTTTGTTATTTTTAGACAATGCAGGATCTCATCCGTCCGGTTAAAAAATATAAAAATCTTCTTTCTGCCCCCTAACTGTACATCAGCTTGTCAACCACTTGACCAGCGAATTATAAAAAAAATTGAAATCTATTACCGAAGTCTAATATTAAAACACCTGATAGTAAACACTGAAACTGCTGGTACAGCTTTTGAGTTAATTAAGAAAATTACGCCACTAGATGCAGTTTACTTTAATTTACAAAAACCGTTTGGGAACAAGTAACCAAGGAAATAGTTAAAAATTGCTTCCGCAAAGCGGGATTTAAGCATGAAAATATGCAAAGTGAAGACCAGTTAACTGAGGCTGTTACATCTGATCCAGAAAATGACTTACCACTTACGTACTTGTAGATACCCTCAAAAATAAGAATTTGTGATTTGTGATAGATGAAAATTTGTATGTTGAAAAGACAGATTCAGAACAAGAAATTGAAAATCCAGTTGAAATACAAAGACTTTCCGAAGATGCTGATGTCGATGGGGTTCCAGTACAAACAGATGCTATCCCAAATTATGGTGAAGCTATTACCCTAACCAAGCAGCTTAAAAATTTTGCCGAAGATCAAGGAGATGCAGAGTCTTTAGAGCTTCTTTCCAAATTAGAAATACGATTTGTGGACGCCATTTTCAAGAAAAAGAGGAGACAAGCAACAATATATGAATTATTTTTGCGTCATTAAAGTGACCTTTCATTTCATATGTATAACTCTATCCTATTATATTTTATAAGTATCTAAAGGTAACAAATCTTTGTTTTTTCCTTAAGTTTTAAGTTTTTGTTTATTTTAAAAATATGTACATACATAAGTATATGTTTTAAATGTCTCAAATTCGTTACAGTTTTCATTAAAAAAACGATTTTTTTATATTGCTTTTAAGCGGTCGGTCCCCTTGGTGTCCACCCAAGGGAAATTTCACTGTATATAATATATATATATATATATATATATATATAATATATATATATATATATATATATATATATATATATGATTATCGGGAATCGGTCTGGACTGTAAATAAAACTCTTTTCTTCTTTAAAACTCAATATTTCGTTATCGTTTGATAACTTCTTCAGGAGTAACTACAAAATTAATACACCTATATTAACACACTATTCTCTTTCGTCAAAGCATTAAAATATTGAAATATAAAACAAACAATTATGAAACAAACGAACAATCAATTAAAACACGTACGAAAATGCGAGTTTGTCCTGGAAACCAACATTCAACCTCTCGATTTACTACAACAAACTGAGAGTAAATAGCCTCCGTACATATGCACTGCCGTGAATTCCAAACGAAACGGAAAAACAGCAACAGAAAAACGTCTTTAATTTACTTTATACTAAGAGGTGGCAAATATTTATTTGTTATTATTGCTGTAATTGTAAATGATTAATACCTATTAATTATGTTGCTATATATAATACTAAGTTGATTAGTGTCTGATTTATAGTTAATTGACTTTGGGTCCCTGTTGATATGGTACATTTCTTTAAAAAGTCTCCCTTTATAGTTGCTGTCATGAGCTAAGATCTTAACGTTGTTATAGTCAAAATTATGACCCGTTTTCAAATTATGTTGCACCACAGCACACGTATTCTTTCCCAATCGGGAGTCACTCCTGTGCTGTGTGAGTCTCTGTTTCAACCACTGACCTGTCTGCCCAATATAACAGGCTTCACATTGTAAACAAGATAATCTATAAACTACAGAGTTATTATATAGAATAGGTGTTCTATCCTTTATTTTTGAAAACACCTATTCTATATAATAACTCTGTAGTTTATAGATTATCTTGTTTACAATGTGAAGCCTGTTATATTGGGCAGACAGGTCAGTGGTTGAAACAGAGACTCACACAGCACAGGAGTGACTCCCGATTGGGAAAGAATACGTGTGCTGTGGTGCAACATAATTTGAAAACGGGTCATAATTTTGACTATAACAACGTT
The DNA here is from genome assembly GCA_019049505.1 of Pachyrhynchus sulphureomaculatus. Taxonomy (NCBI): domain Eukaryota; kingdom Metazoa; phylum Arthropoda; class Insecta; order Coleoptera; family Curculionidae; genus Pachyrhynchus; species Pachyrhynchus sulphureomaculatus. The sequence goes on along the minus strand of CM032454.1, from coordinate 158,388,482 downwards.
AAGATCTTAGCTCATGACAGCAACTATAAAGGGAGACTTTTTAAAGAAATGTACCATATCAACAGGGACCCAAAGTCAATTAACTATAAATCAGACACTAATCAACTTAGTATTATATATAGCAACATAATTAATAGGTATTAATCATTTACAATTACAGCAATAATAACAAATAAATATTTGCCACCTCTTAGTATAAAGTAAATTAAAGACGTTTTTCTGTTGCTGTTTTTCCGTTTCGTTTGGAATTCACGGCAGTGCATATGTACCGAGGCTATTTACTCTCAGTTTGTTGTAGTAAATCGAGATGTTGAATGTTGGTTTCCAGGACAAACTCGCATTTTCGTACGTGTTTTAATTGATTGTTCGTTTGTTTCATAATTGTTTGTTTTATATTTCAATATTTTAATGCTTTGACGAAAGAGAATAGTGTGTTAATATAGGTGTATTAATTTTGTAGTTACTCCTGAAGAAGTTATCAAACGATAACGAAATATTGAGTTTTAAAGAAGAAAAGAGTTTTATTTACAGTCCAGACCGATTCCCGATAATCATATATATATATCAGATTGATGCACGGTCGATAACATATCACCAAATCTTATATATATATATATATATATATATATATATATATATATATATATATATATATATATCTTTTCCCAGCAAAATATATTATTATGTTTATTTAGAAGATAACAAAGAAAAATAGCCTTTTATAAATATTGACGATGTCATTACATCAAAACGATAATATAACACTGATAAGTTAGAGAATAGATAGGTAACTAGCTGACAGATAGACGAAGAATTTTGTACAGTCTACTTACTTCATATGTTTCAACCTCTGCATAAACCTGTGTTTATGTCTGTGCGTTCTAAACTTCGGATGGTGAGCTTGAGGATCTAATTGGGACAAATTGACGAGGCCATCTTCAGGTAATACTGTTTCAACCCACAAACGACAGATGTTATCTTTACATGACGTTAACAACATGTTTGACACACTACCTCTAGAAATAAAAACAAGAAATTAGTAAAATAATGGGTTCAGTGGTGTAAAGATCCAAAACTTACATTTTTACAGCGTCTACGGCGATGCTTTTTAGAGTAATGTTGTTTAATACGTTTTTATTTTAGTTCAGGCTGGTTAAGTTATTTTAGTTAAATTAAGAATCAAGATTTTTAGGTACAGAAAGAATATTAAAACAGGTACATGAGAGTGAACATATTTTCCGACTTTTATAGAACCACAAACATATTTGTAAAATTTAAATGTTATAAGAAACTAAAATAATTTATGTGTTATAAAAAAATAAAATAATTTCGAGTATTTGTCTATTTGTATGGTAAGTCTCTATGAAATATTAAAAAAAGGTATCAAATAGAATGTATATTTTATATATTCAATATTATATACATCTAATTTAAGTCCATAAATTGAACCGCTCTCATTCATCCGAATCTCTGACGCTGGTTCATTTAGCTTTCATCATACTGACATAGCGAAAATAAAAAGAAGGAAAAAAAAAACATTGAAAACAAAAACTCTGCTGGAATTGATGGAATTTCAATAAGAATGTTCAATTGTCTGCCTGATAACTGTTTGACTCTGTTAATTCATCCCTTGACCACGGTTTATTCCTTGAGTGCTTAAATATAACTATTAACTGACCAATTCACAAAGAGGGTAATCTCAACCACCCAGGAAATTTTCGCCCAATCTCTCTCATTATTGAAAAACTTGTTAAGAAGAGAATGCTCTGCTACCTTAATCACTACACTATCCTATAACCTTCACCGTTTGGGTTTCAAAATAATACAAATACAACTGACACTGTGTGTCATTTCTTGGAGCAGTTATATCTTGGGCTCAATGAGGGTCATCTAGCTGCAAGTCTTTTGCAACTTTTTTAAAGCTTTCGACTGTGTAAATCATGATATATTGCTGGATAAACTATCTTCATATGACATTAGGGGGTTGCTCTATCTAGATTTTCGTCCTACTTAAAATATAGAAAATAATTGGTGAAGGGTCTGTGGCATGTCTAAAGCGCTTCACATTAAATATGGCGTCTCGCAAGGCTGAATACTAGGTCCCTTACTTTTTCTTATTATATGAAGGATTTAGCCCCTATCAATCTTCCAGTCCAATTTACTTTTTTTTGTGGATGACACTACTCTTCATTTGGTGGGAACGAAAGCAGCGTGTCTGCTGACATGCAGAAAGTTCAATCCTGATGCGAGGCTAATAAGCTGTTTCAACATCAATAAAACATAATTTTTAAATTTGAAATAAATGCAAGTCATATACCCATTTCTAACAAGACTTCGACCAAGTTCTTGGGTGTTTTGATTGATGACAAGCTGAAACTTAGTGACCATATTCAGGCCCTTAATGTTAAATTGGCCTCTGTGTAGTTTCAAATGAATTGGGAAATGGCATGGCAAGAAATGTTTACTTTATTTTGGTGGGAGCCCATTTGAGATATGGAATACCGTTTTGGGGATTTTGCAATCAATATCAGTTTAATTCCTTATTTATTTTGCAAAAAAGAGCTATTCACTATATGTGCAAGGCAAAGGTTGGAGTCTATTGCAGAACATTATTTTACCAACAAAAGATTCTAACCTTATCTTGCTTGCTAATACTGGAAACTGCATCCTGTATTTACAAGCGGTTCAGGCGCACTAGAATGGTTCATCCATACGAAACAAGAAACTCTAATAACCTTTCTTTACCTATTCCCAAGCTAACATTTACCACAAGTACTTTCTTTTTTGAGAGTCTCAAGCTGTATAATCACCTGCCATCATGATAAAAAACAGCAAAAAATTTCTTAGGGAGTTCTTTAAAAAAAAATTAGCGGAAAATGCCTTTTATTCTTTGCGAGAGTTTTATGACTGCAACTTGTGCCTGTTCAAATAATTGTAAATTATTTATTTTTTTAAGTAATTTTAATGATTTTCCAAAAAACTTTTTTAGACTGAATACGATTTTATTGTTTCTGGCTGACTTATCTGTTCTTAACATTTTATCCTCTCTCAGCTTATGTTTATGTTTGAATTATTCTTTTAACTGCAAAATTATTTTAATAATATGGAACTTTGTTTATAAGAGTTTACTCTTTACAACAAATAAAGCGATTTTTTGTTAAACGCAGAAAAATACTGTTGATCGGTTTATATGAATGTTAAAATAGATCTAGGTTTCGAGATAAAATTTTTATTAAGGGGTACATACACCATGAATTTTCAAAAATTCATTTATTTTTTTTTTACAGATTTTTATTCTCTATACTTCTAAGAATTAGTCAACAAAATTTTTTTAAGAAAGTTACATTCCGTTGCATAGTTATAACATTAAATGTGACCTGGGGTCGTATTAGGACCGCTACCTGTTTTCAGACACTGCAATATTACTCGGTCAATTTATAATATTTTTTAATTTGATTTTTAAAATCTTAATAATTACTTTTTCTACAAAATGTCGAAAGGTTTTTTTAATTTTCCTAATAGACAATTTGTTATAAATAATCAAACATAAATTTTTTGGTCGAAAATTGCATACTAAAGTTAGAAACGCCGTAAATTTTTTATTTTTGAAAAACCCTTCGACAACTATTACATTATTTTACGAGACTAATTTTTATTTTTGCATATTGGACTATTTTTTGTGAAGTTATCCTGCAGACAAGGAGGCGATATAGTTTTCATCAGTGATTTATTTAACCCGATAAAAAATAATATTACCATTTAAAATATATTTTTTAAAAAATTTTTTTCTTATAATTTAAAGTCCAACAAAAATATATAATCGCCATTCTTTTGTATTATTCACTTAATAACCTTTAAAATATTTTTTTAAATATACATACTTTTTGCAAGGCCCAGGTGTATGCAACCCTTTAAGGCCTTTCTTTGCTCGGGTAAATACTTCTCGGTTATGCATCGTGAAAGAATTTGGAGGGCACAATTTTATGTGCTCAAACAAGAGATGCTATATAAATATAAATACACAAATTCTAAACATACTTGGGCATGTATTTGCTTGTATTTCTCCAAGAAATATGTGTAACAGCTCTGGGATGAGCAATATATACAAAACCATAATCCAGCTCTTGAGGTCCTTCCGTGCTTTTGGAGGTAAAAAGGACTGAAACAAATAACACAAAATATAACATTACGTTATCTAAATTCCTTCCATTTTTATATTGAAGGAACAGTGAGATTCGGGCCGTAAGCGCCTGAAGTTGAAACCTACATCAAGAGAAAGGCAAAACGGTTTTTTTGGTCAAATATATTCACATATGAAGGTTAAAGTCTCATATAGTGATGTATTGATTGTTTATTTTTTAATTAGATTCTTTATTATAGTAGTTTTCAAAATATAGTAGTTTCAAAATACAAGTCAGTCCCGTAAGAACGTATCCCGTATATCTTGGAGCCGGTAAAAGAAACGCCTTCTTTTTTTAGGTTATTGTTGGTACCCCTACAAACAATCCTTCGTGGAACGAGACTAGTTAGAAATGCTAACCCTATTTATGGTAAAATAGTACATTATCAAACATGAGTGCTGCATACGCTTCGGGACTATGTTTCTATATCCCAAAAAGTCCGAAAATAACGTCTACAGTGACTGCTAAGTATGTGAGCAATTTGAGGGCGTTTGTTAGCAAGTGGGTGAAACGATGATCTCAGTTAAGTATCCGATAAGGACAAAAAAATCATTATTAACTTGTTTTTCCGAAATCCTCAATTAACTTTTTGTCAAGGGGCGCAAAAACTAAAACAGAACGGTTTGGATATATCATATGAAACGATTCGCATTCACCCCCGGGTTGATGATTTGAAGTGACGGAGTACCATCAAGAAATCATTGCTGAGCGAAAAATATAGAGAGAAACGACTCGCGTGAGCAGAGGAAAACAGATCGAGACTAGAGCAATTTAATTTTTTCTGATGGAGCTTCATTTTGGGGTTATCTGATCACCCCACGTGCCTGATCAATTTCTACTAATCGATCTTCAGCGCACCGTAGAACACCCTGTGAAGATCCACGTTTAAAAGCTTATAAAATTGCTCTAGATTTACAAGAAGGCTTTAGTACTTACTGCCAAAGGATGGTCTGTCGATAAAATAAGGAGTGGATTCTTCAAGTGGATAATGAGCCCATACTTAGAAGTAAAATGTGTAACCCAAGGAAAGATTGGCCATCCCAGTTGCCCGATACAATCGACAACTTGTCGTACATCAAGCAGGAGCTTCGTCGTAGGAAGGTGTACTCAATGAAGCAGCTGTCAGAGCAAATTCGGGCAATTTGAAAATGTTTGCCCCAAGAATATGCGGAAAATCTCATCGAAAGTACGCCCCGAAGATGCCCAGCGATCATCGACGCTGATGGGGACTGGACGAACTACTCAATCATTATCGAATGATATATAAAACTTTTAAACAAATACTTTTTTTTATCGAACAATGCGAGACACGCTCTTACTTGACCGACTGTATTAAAATACTAAATTTCTTGTCTATATAAAAATGTGAAACTCTCCGATACATAAATATGAGTAAACTATGAAAAAAACTAAAAAAATACTTACAATGTTTATTTTCATACCATATCTTGACAAGTCTATCGTTTTCGCCGGCAGTGGCGAATAAAGTGCCATCTGGTGAAAAAGCCAAATGTTGAACCGGTATTGCAGTGTTGGCTTTCCAAACGCATTGCCATGATGTTTGTTCTTGTTCTGCTAAATTATAATATAAAAAATAACAATTTGGGGCAATTATTTTATTTCTCTTCCTATTGCAATACATATGAGGGTGTCTTTAAGTTATCTAACCATGAATATGACGTCATACAAAAAAATTGTTTGGTTGTTAAATCATAGCTGCTGTTCTAAGTAGTTTGACGAAATTTTGTACAAGTTCGTTAGGTTTTACGATCTTTTTCCTCCGAAAAATGAAAGAACCCCGCACCAATTTTATGGAAAATGAATCCCGATCAAATCTGCTGAAAATGTCATGTCATGCTTCAAGCCATTCTGATCAAAAGTCTCCATGGACATAAAGTCCAAAAATGCATAGATTAGGAATTATCGAATGTGGAATTAGTAAAAAAAACATTTTTCTAAGTACTTAATTTGACTAGAACGTGACTACGAAAAGTTCCAACGGGCTTATATGTTTTTTAGGCTGCTAATTATGAATATAAAAATTACCTGTTATTTTGATTTAATTCGTTTAAAACATATTTTTGTGAAAAATTCTAACGGAATTTTATGTTTTTAAGTTAATAATTACCAATATAATAATTATTTTGAACCAATTTGATCCTACGTCCCAATAGCGTTTATTTTTGCCAACTTTTGGCCCGTTTCTGGACTCCTGACTCCAGAAATGGCCAATATTCGAAAGTAGGAGCGAAACGGGTCAAAACAATTATTATATTCATAATTAGCAACCCAAAAAACATATAATCCCGTTGGAATTTTTCGTAAAATTTAAAAAACGCGAAAATAGCATTTTCGCAGCGGTTTTTTACTAATTCCACGCTCGATAATTTCTAATCTATCCATTTTTGGACTTTGTGTCCATAGAGACTTTTGATCAGAATGGCTTGAAGCATAACATACTATATTTTCAGCCGATTTGATCGGGATCCAATTTCCATAAGATTAGTGCGAGGTTCTTTGAAGCATCGTGCTGCAGTGGTAGTTTCCCACTAAAAGAAAATGGACCAAAATTTATTCATAAAAGAATGTCCCAAGTTTACGGCAATGACGGTCCATCTAATTTTCTAGTAAAGTTTTGGCCTAAACAGTTTCAGTGGCGCCGAGAGTCAATTTAAGATGGCCACAAATCAGAAACACCAGTTGATGCAAAAAATGACGAAATTATCAGGAATGTTGAGGATTTGCTACAATTGTAGTTTCCGAGTTGGTGCACAAAGACTGGAGGTGAAAAAATTTCTGCACGATGAATCCCTAAATACCTTATACCAAAGTAGAAACTGGTGAATAAAGCAATTTATGAAATATATTTGGTCGCTTTAGAGAATGATGAGCTAGTTTTCGCGAATTGTCGCAAGGAACGAGACTTGGGTTTTCTATTGGAATTCCTGCAGGAAGCAGAAGTCGATGCAATGGGTTCATTAGGGCTCTTCACAGGTAAAAGCAAAAGAATCTTTTTTTTTTGGATGAAATGAAACAACTTGAAAAACGATAGACGAAATGTATTAGTGTACTATAGATGGCAGTTATAAAAAAGGAGTTTTAATTTGTGAGTTTTTCTTCATAACTGGGTGAACAGGTTAAAAAAAAAACCTGACATATTGAGAATAATTCAATATATTGGTGTTGGACCTATTAAAAGGAAAAAGTTTCTTTACACTGCTACTTTAGTGCCTGAAAGGAGGCTTTAAAGGGCTTCATTCTGAGAAAAAATCTATATTTTACTAGGAACGAAAATTTAAACAACTATTTAAGATCGCCACTTATATTTATTGTATTAGAGCTGACAATTGTTTTGACACACTGTGTCTTCTTCTGGACCAAGATGTAAATTAACTACAAAGTATGTTACAAAATATATAAGTTACCTGGTTATAAAGCCTAAATTAATTAACAATATTCATCATAATACCTAAAACAAGTTCATCCAATTTCATCCAATCGTTGAGTAATAAACGTGAGAATTTTGTCTGGTTAATCTCTACCTGCTCTAAACAATTCAGTAATTTCCATTTTTTTTTTTAAATTGGGCAAAATTCTGAAATGATTTTTATCTGAAGTTTCCATTGACAATTTAGAAGAACAAATTAGTAATTCTCATCTATTTAATAACTTCTTTTATTGGTACCGTTATGTAGGTGACATATTAACATGCTATACCAGTACAGATCGACAATTAAAACTATTTCTAGATTTTATTAACCAACTACATAATAACATTACTTTTACAACAGAAGTAGAAACAAATACATCGATTAATTTTCTAGATTTAAAAATATCGGACAAAATGAATCAACATGATTTTGAAATCCTCCATGAACCAACATACTCAGATATAACCATACACGCTAATTCTAATCATCCGTTTACATATAGAATTTCGGCTTATAAGAGTTTCATACATAGACTCATAAATACACTACTAACTGAAGAAAATTTTCTGAAAGAAGTAAATATTATAAAACAAATTAGTATAAACAATGGGTACATGAGGGACTTTGTAAATAATATTTTAATGAAAAAAACAATTTAAAAAAGCAATATGCCTTGTGTACCCGCATAAACAATCAAAGAAAGATAAGTTTCATACACTCACTTATACCGGTAAATTGACCAATAAAATTCAATATTTTTTCCATAAAAATCATATAAACATTGCCTTCCCTACCAATAACACCTTAGCTAAACATATTAAAAATAATAAAAGTAAAACAAAAATAGAAAAAAACAGGGGTTTACGAATTATGTTGTGGCACTTGTAATAAAACCTATATAGGACAAGCAGGTAGATCTTTTTATAAAAGAATTAAGGAACATTAACAAAGTTATAGAATGAAAAAATATATCTCATTACCCTAAACATTTAACAATCATACTTTCGATGAATATTTCAGGATTTTGCAGGATGAAATGAAAGGAAAATTACTGAATTATTTAGAGCAGGTAGAATTTAGCCAAAAAAAAATCCTCTGGATTATTACTTAACCATCAATTGAATGAAGGTGGGTCTCCTTTATTGAACTTGTTTTAGTTATTATGATGAATATTGTTAATTAATAGACCTTACAACCAGGTAACTTATATATTTTGTAACATACTTTGTAGTTAATTTACATCTTGCTCCAGAAGAAGACACAGTGTGTTGAAACAATTGTCAGCTCTAATACAATAAACATAAGTAGTGATGTTAAATAGTTGTTTAAATTTTTGTTCCTAATTATTATGGATCTCCACCAAGTAACAGCTAAGTCAGTGCACTATGTCTTACTTTTTTTATAACTAACACATGTATGTATGATATATTCCTACCTTGTGGTTTATCTGGTTCATCAGGATTATCTCCCTCCTCATGCCCTCCTCCCAGAGTAAAAGTAACAGACGGCTCCTCATCAGCCACCTGCTGTTTCAAATGCCAAAGTTGTACATCAGTACCTGCCGTTAGCAGACGCGTACCTTCTAAATTCCAACTTAGAGCTCGTATCGGGGAATCTGTTTTTAGCGATCCTGTCTGGACCCATCTATAGTCTAGTCCCTAAGAAAATTTTGGGGTTTATAAAAATCTTAATTATAATATTCCAAAAACATGAAAATCATGATTAGAGTGTGTTAAAATGACATTAGATATTGCAGAATTTCTGTTTTATATGTCGCTCGTTTACAAAAAAAAAAAAAACCGGCCAAGTGCAAGTTAGCCTTGCGCAACTAGTGTTCCGCACGTTGATTGCTTTTGAAATAAAAATTTTTGCTACGGAGCAATAAAAAGATGACTTCATAAAACACACTTCAAATGAGTTTTCAACAAAGTTTTTTTCCAATCTTTACTGTAAACTGATGCCCTTGAAATTTTTGTTTTTTTTTTATATACCAGATAAATTATTAAAGGTAATGCACTCGTGATAATTTTCGTTCAACTTACACCCTGTGAAGAAAATTCCAGAATTTTTTCAAAATTTTTTGATCAGTTTTGTCAATAGTATTGAGATAAGAGGGGAGACAGCGATTTTTCGCAATTTCTTAAAAATAATACAAAGAAAAGGGTGCGCAAGAATTACATTATATATATTTTTGAATTCGTGTTTTTATAAGTTTTTATTTGACACTCCACTAGATGACCTGGTAAAAAAAAATTTTTTCACTTCCAAAATTAACCCCTTAAGTCAAAATTAAAGTTTCAAAACTACACGGCTCGAATGACGCCATCAATTTCTATATTAGTAGCAAATTTCAATTTTTTATGTCAAATAGTTTCGGAGAAAATCGGGTGTGACAGATGGACGGACAGACAGACAGACACCAAAGTGATCTTATAAGCATTCCGTATGGAACACTAAAAATCACCTCCTTAAGGTTTATGACATGTAATGTAATAATTACGAAATATTGGTTTTTGGACATCTAAAAAAATCAGGTATTTTAAACCTGAATACGTGATAAAAACCATCTGAAATATAAGTTTGAGCCTTCAATTATCAACCAGCGAGCGACACCATAGAATATCCACCACTACCACGGTGCATATTAACACGTTTAAAAATTCAGCTCTTCGCAAGTTAGATTTCAATATTTACTAAATTTGACTTGAAATTGCTTTAAAATTTTGTTTAAACGTGTTAGAAAGTGATAGATAATCACAGCATATAACAACATGTAAATGAAACCTCACTATATTTCTTAGACAAAGCTAAACAACAAATGTAAATGGGAAGTCAGGCTGCCGTTTAGACCGGAGATAATTGATATTATAATATTTTCAGACCAAACTCATGAGATTATATGTAGAATTTAATGAGACAAAAATTTTGCTAGATGTCTTAAAAGATATTCCATGATTCACAAGATTCCTTCATTTTTATTCTGACATCTGGCTTTAAATTTCCTTGCATTTCCAGGTTTTCTAGTCCCTGAATTAAAAGTTAGACGTATTGATACCTATTAACTAATTAATAAAGCAAAGTATATATTATGTACTATACTCAAAAATTAACGAGACTAATTTTTTACTGTGGTGTTGTACACAAAAGGTTCCTTCCAACTGGCCAAATGGTTAACAAAGAGTTTTATTTATGCAATATGCGTCGTTTGCATAAATTACTTCGTAAAAACAGGTATGAGCTGTGGAAGAATCACCCATAGATTTTGCATCACGATAATGCACCATTAGGTAAAAATTTACCATATATGGCACCATATGACTGCTAATACAAGGGGTTTCAAATCAATAAAAATTATAAAAGATAATTCGCTGGCCGCTTTGAAAGGAATACCGGAAATAGAACGTATTGTGAAGATTAGAAAAAAAACCTTGGTATAAGTGTATTGCACTGAGGTGTTCAAGTAGATTTAGATAAATCAAATAACAGCTTGTGTTTTTCAGTCTCCTTAATTTTTGAATATGTATTATTTTTATTAAAGGGTTTATGTTCACACTTTTGCTGTTTAAGAGGCTTAACAAATGCAAAAACCAAAATTAGGTAATCAATCAATATTAGGTTTCTGCCAATTCTAAAAAGGAAAAGTAAGCATGTATTATGTTATTTATCTTAAAGTGATTATTTTCACACTCTGTTAAAAAGTGGTGAAAACATGAAAGATTAAACAAGGATAAAATGAGAGAAAAGGAGCACAAGCAAAGAATACTAACTCCACTATACCTTAACCCCTCGATATTTTTTATAGGGCCTCTGAAATGATACCAATCAAATTATATAGTTTGAAAATAATAATTAACAGGTAATATGATAAGATAAATAATTAGTGATTCTCCTGATTTGTTTAAATGTGACTTAATCAATAATAGATTTATTAGAAAATAAATATACTGATAATAATAAGCTCATAATAATAAATCATTAGCAAACAAACATTCGTTAACAATTCTTACAGGCAATAACTTTAGCAATGGCGATTGTAGCATACTGAATTAGAGGTACTTATTGAAAAAAAATTGTTACTTGTTTAAAGCAAAGTCTATCCTGACAAGTGGGGACGTGAAAACATAATTTTCAATTTTGCAATCTTCATAATTATCAAATCGTATGAAACAAATAAGCCATTACTTTTAATTAAACAAAAGTAATATGAAAATAGAGCTATAATTCTCAGACATCATATATATTGAACGACAAAACACATCCAGTTTCTATTCTTGAACAGACAGGGAGAAACAAAAAATTTATTATTTCTGTTCAGCTAATTTTAGGAATGCTGAAACTTAATACTTCTGACATCACAACTATATTATTAAAAAGTTTTTGCTTTACTGCTCTACATAACCAAAATATATTTCACTAACTTCAAATTTGTAAACCAACTGTTAGTGTTACTTTAAACTCTGTGTTGTTAATTGCCTATTAAAGTACATTGGCTTAGAATTATTAGCGCAATATTTCTTGTACATCAGGTGACAAAACAAACAGAAATGTAATAGGCCATATTTTAAATATGATTCAAGTTATTCTAACTTAAGATTAGCATGACATCAACTTATAATTAGTTTGTTGTTAGTAAATATCAAATAAAATACACATAAGTTGTGTTTTTTAAGTCTGGCCATTATTTTTATCTGATTATAATATTCACTTAATAGAGTAATTTCACCAGATATATAAAAGTAATTCCAAAATTCCCCTTAAAATTAAAGTTAGAAAAGTTGTCCAGTTGGGTTTCATTTCTGACACTGTTATATTTGATTTGGTAAATGTTAACAAAAAAAAAACATTTTTTAGAAGAAAATTTAAACAGAAAAATGCTGGAATAATTTTTTATTGTTATCTGTATCTGTAATCATAAATAAAATTAAATTTTCTGATGTATTGCTGTGTCATAACTTGTAGCTAGCTTACTGGAGTTCTTATCAGTTCACACCTTTAATTGCCAAATTAGACCAGATTAAAAGTTAGATAATTTCAGTAAATCAGGTAGGAAGGGATTTTTTTACAAAAATCTGAAAAATTTGAGATTAAATAAATAAATAAATTACTAATAGACTACATAAAGAAGGAAAAGGAAATAAGAAACAATTCTGGTGTTCACTAAGTACAGATTATTTCCTGTTCTGGTTAAGCTCTATTTTATCTTTCTGGGATGTTTCGATGGCATTTACAACTTTGCAGGACGTTCGTACATCTTGAATATAGTATTTGTCATTAAAATGGTCTATTTTAAAAATTAATAAACCATTACTTATTCGTTTCGACTTTTCATTTATCGAATTTAATATAGGATTCCATGATTTTTTGCAGTGCATTTTTTTCATTCTCCGCTCTGAATTACTTGCAACCAATTACAACTAAGAAAAGTGCCAGAAATGATAAAATTGGATGTAAAAGGTGCAACAAAAAAAATATATTAATTATAAGTTTAGCACATCTCCCTTGGAAGGCTAATAAGTCAGTTTCATTGATTTTAAGATAAACACAAATATCTATTTTATGTTAATTTTATAAATCTGTTTATTTAATTGGTTATATTTAATAACAATTTATAAGACACATAAAAATATTAATCTTATTATCAACTTATTTATAAATAGTATTTCGCAATCTCAACTTACAATATATTGTTTTACTATTAACAGGGCATACATAATAAGAAAGTTTGCTAATAATAACGAGTTATATTTATATAATTTACTTACATGAGATGAATTATTATGTATTAACGGTGTAGGTTCATAAATACACACTGTATTATCATATGCTGCGGCAATTTTTCCAGTATCACTTGAGCAATCTATAGAACTTATACGGATATAATCGTGAACAGCACCAGGAATTATCTGAACCCTTTCGAAAGTTGAAGCAAGAATTACTATATTACAACCTGCTGCATATGCCTAAAAATCATAAGTAAAGATATTAAATGTGTAATGTATACAAAACTTTATCATATGAGAAAGACAAGGTGAGTTTCGAGAAACCAATATTATAAATATTCGCAGGAAATAAATGTGTTAATCATATGAGCTTCATAAATTATAAACCTAATTACGCAAGATTAAGAACATACTGGATCAGAAATAATTAGGATATTAACAGAGATAACAAGTAAAACACATAAAACTTACTGTAAATGGAACACCTTCTACAGATCCTATTGCGAAGCATTTGTCGCCTGCGTTGCAAGCACCACTCACAATTTGATGCAAATTCATTTTTAATTTTATAACTTATTAATTTATTTTGTTAAAACATTATAGATGATAATTAAATTTAAAAAATTAAGGACAAATTAGGGACAAATCAATTAATCTCTATTTTCTCTAATTTGACAAATTTGTGACACTTATCAGCTGACTAGCTCGTCTGCAGTAGGCATAATCGATTAGAATAGTGCGGTTAACCTGGTTTCTACTGTATGATGTAATTGGTACTTGCTGCGTCACTTTTTTCAATCAATAATTTCGGATTTATTGCGCGACAATCTTCACTAATAGTTATTACTAGGCTAACTCTAAATTGCCATCAATTTGGTGACGGTACCGCCGGAATGAAGGGCTCTCGTATTTTAAACGATACTTTAATCGGTACAGTCCTGGGCGGTACAGCTATTCTGTAGGATTATGAAGTTGTATTGAAAAATCTGAAATATTATAATTATATTGAGAAATTAATTCGGTCAAAATTTATTTATGAATATCGATATTATTTTCTATAATTTTTGCTGTATTGGGTTTATAAAATCTTCAACGTTCTTAATGTAAATAAAATTTTTCTTTAAACGCTTACCACTTTTGAATTTGTATTTTTGTTTTGGGTTATAGCACTCTTTTGTAATCTACATACAATATAATCTCAGAAAATTCATGAGAATAATCTATGTGTCTAAGAGTGTTAACTTTTTTAAATTCACATACAGTGACTCACAGCTTAAATGATGCAGTCGCTATAAGAAAAGACTAACTGGTCTCAGTGCCTCTTTATTTATTTGGAAAAAACAACTTATTGAAATTAAATTAGTAAAGAGTCTTCTAAAAAAGTACGAATTACTTTTTGTCTTAAATATGCCTTACTTAATTAACAATAAATAATTAATTAAATTATATGCGATTTTAACGTCACAGCTTAAATGATGCAAAATTCAATATACCAAAATTATTAGAGAAAACAAACTGTAGAATTTGAGATAAGCCTGCTAATATTTGGTCGGGCCTCCCTCATTATCAATAACGGCTTGTAATCTTCTGGACATTGATTCAACTAACTTTCTAGTATACTCCGGGGAAATAGTGTTCCATGCTTCAGTAATTTTTATTTTTAATTCAGTTTTATTTGATATTGGGGCACTATTTACTTTATTTTTTAATGTCAGCCACAAATTTTCAATTACATTTAAGTCTGGTGACTGGGCTGGTGTTTTAATAACATTTGGACAGTTATAAAGCAACCAACTGCGGACTCAAAATGACGTGTGCTTTGGATCATTGTCGTGATGCAACCGATAATTGTTTTCAATATCTAATTTTTGGGCACTAGCGAGGAGATGCTGCCTTAGTATATCCAAGTACACATATTGGTTCATATTCCCTTCGACGAAATGCATGTTACCTACTCCTGCGGATGACATACAGCCCCATAACATCACTCCACCTCCACCGTGCTTTACCGTAGCTTTCATATTTTTCAATTTTAATTCTTCGTTAGGCTTTCTCCACACTGGTATTTTTCCATCGGACCCAAATAAGTTTATTTTGGTCTCATCAGCAAATATTACTGAATTCCAGAAGTTCAAGTCTTTATTGATATGCTCTCTAGCAAATTCCAATCTCACGCGTCTATTTCTTTGGCTAATGAAAGGCTTATTTCTAGCAGTTCGACCATGTAAATTATTATTTCGCAAGATCTGTCGAACTGTTTCGGGGTTACACCTTTTTCCAAACTGTCTTTCCACCTCGGTGCACAACTTTGGCGCATTTTTTTTTTTTTTTGGATTATTTGATACCTCTCTTAAAATCCATCTTTCTTCACGTTCATTGAAGATCTTATTTGGAGCCAACCTTGACTTATTCTCGACTCTATTTTCATTCCGGTAACGTTCAATGATATGCTGAACAGTTGACGGACCTTTATTTACCATTTTGGTAAATAATTAAATTTCTCTCAGAAATTGTAGTTCGACGACCCATTCTTAAACAATTTCGTTTTATTGAATGAAAAAATGTCAAACTAAACAAAAAACAATTGCACTAAGAAATCAAAGCAACGCCGCCTTCGTAAATTTCAAAATGCGATAGGTTTTGACCCCTGTTGTTATTTCGCATCATTTAAGCTGTGACGTTAAAATTGCATATGATTTGATTAATTATTTATTGTTAAATAAGTAAGGCATATTTAAGACAAAAAGTAATTCATACTTTTTTAGGAGACTCTTTACTAATTTAATTTCAATAAGTTGTTTTTTCCAAATAAATAAAGAGGCACTGAGACCAGTTAGTATTTTCTTATAGCCACTGCATCATTTAAGCTGTGAGTCACTGTATGTGGTGTACATATTGTGAGTAGACCCTTTAATGATTTTGTCCAAATAGTTAGTAGAAACGATGTATTAATTATAAAAGAAACTGGAAGAAGTTCACATTATACTACAACTAACAGTAACAATTTAACAGTTTATTCTGAAGGCAAAATCCAAAAAAATATTCCTTTGTATACGGTAAAAGGAAATACCAGTTTAGAACATTATTGTTCCCCTGTTCTTTGAACATGGGAATGGGCGATAATTGCTAATTTGGTTGATATATTTTTTTTTATGGGTCTAGCACACGTGCTGCAGGAAGGTCTCTAAAGCGCTACAGGAGCGACACGTGTGCGGAAAAAGCGATTCACGTTGTTCTTGAATCGCTGTAAATTGTACTCGGTGGGAAACACAGTCCTGGGCAGATTATGGGATGATGTTCTCCATATAAAAGGCTGCTTGAAAAGCGTTGTACGAGGATTAACAAGCTGAACCTCATACGGTTGTGAAGTGTCAGCGCGACGTGTATTTCTAACATGCATCGCTCTGGGAGGAATTAAACGGGCCACATCCTCCGAACACTTTCCATGAAAATACTTCTAGAATAGGCTCAAGTCGCCAACCGTTCTTCGATATTCCAGCGAATCAAGGCCGCCGGTCAGTTCCGGATCTCCAATCAGACGAACAGCCCTTCTCTGAATAGAATCCAACAAATGCAGTGTATGTTTGGGAGCGAGCCTCAAACATGGGAGCAGTATTCCATAGTTGGTCGAATTTGAGCTTTGTAAAGAATTAACAGTTGTTATGAAGTGTAAAGCTTTCTGGTTCGAAATAATATTCCCAACTTTTGAGAAGCTCTCCTTGCTATGCCTGCAACATGCCCATGCCAGGACATATTTGCTCCCAAATTAACGCCCAACAAATTGAGTGAAGATGTTAGAGGCATGAAGTGCCCCGCCATAACTATATCGGGTACAGCAACGTTAACTATCTGCCGCCTGGGTTTTTGTAGCGTTATATTCCACTTGGTTACTGTCACCCCAAGATAGAATTTCTTCCAGGTCTTTGCTAAGTTGAACAACTTCCCACTGTCTGTGGACACTCGCCTGAGCAGCCGATGTCCGAGCGTTCAAAGCGAATGAAGAGATAAGCGTACTGTCATCTGCAAAGCTGTAGATTGGATTTCCGGTCTTTTCCAGCAGATCGCTAATGTAAATAAGAAAGGGAGTAGGAGATAGTATGGAGCCTTGGGGCACACCGGCGTTGTAGTGAAATCCGTCGACCGCCACTCGTAAAGAACGCTCATTGTGGAAACATGAGAGCCACAATGGCGTCCCTTTGTACGCTTAATGAGAAGGTTGCATGTACTGAAAGCAAGTGCCTCCCAAACCTAAAGAAACACGATTATAGATAAATATGAAACAATGAGCGTGAAAAACAAACGGTACCAGCGAAGAAATATTGCATATTCTCTTGATAGGACTTAATATTTTCAGGATGTTATTGTTTCACTTTTTTGTAATTGCGGATAGGCGCTGTTGATCTAGTGTACGCTTAATGGAGAGAGGCCGGGTCCTCCTCCCACCATTCTAGCTATTGTCCTGTCCGACACCTGAGCAAATTAGATCATGTTTTAGAATGATTTTTTCACCTTTCCCTTAGCGGCTGAAATAGAAACCTTCTCAAAACGGTATCTCTTGCTTGGTCGGAAGAAACTTTAGGCTTGATTCACACTATGAGGCCGCTCTCGATACGCTCTCGGTTCGATAAAATATATTTACAAAAGAAACAATGAGTGTATTCACACTACCATTATCGCTCAGGTTTCGATCTGATAACGCTCCAATATCGATACATCTCAAAGAATATTTTATCGGAGCGAGATCGGACCTATCATGGCTCGTCACGATAGTATGAATATGTTTTCGATCCCGCTCCATCCCGTCCCCGCTTAGTTGTGTATTAGACAACAAATGTGTGTAAGGTAAAAAATTAATGAAAATTAAAACACTTTAATAAATAGTGGCGAGTGAAAAATTGTAGAAGATCATTCTAAAATCCATTCTAAAATACTTTATAAACTTTTCTTCGTTGTCAATTAGATGACGGTACCGTGTATAATCTTCACCTTCACTTTTTCGAGCCTTTAAACTTGGATGTACCCATATTCTTCTTCTCGGTTTCCTCCGTGTTTTGATGATTTTTGAATCATCGTCTAAAAGAGTAGCTATGATTGCTAATTCTTCAATTGAAAAGTTAAATGACATTATATATGCACTTTTCTTAACTACTCCGATCTAACTTGAATTGTT
The DNA here is from genome assembly GCA_019049505.1 of Pachyrhynchus sulphureomaculatus. Taxonomy (NCBI): domain Eukaryota; kingdom Metazoa; phylum Arthropoda; class Insecta; order Coleoptera; family Curculionidae; genus Pachyrhynchus; species Pachyrhynchus sulphureomaculatus. Next base: position 158,369,980 of record CM032454.1, on the reverse strand, counting down.
GACGAAGACAAACTGAAGCGAGATCTATATCGGAACAGCAGTGTGGATACGAGAAAATTTTATCGAACCGAGAGCGAAGCGAGAGCATATCGAGAGCGGCCTCATAGTATGAATCAAACCTTAGGCTTGATTCATACTATGAGGCCGCTCTCGATACGCTCTCGGTTCGCTCTTGGTTCGATAAAATATGTTTACAAAAGAAACAATGAGTGTATTCACACTACCACTATCGCTCAGATCTCGATCTCATAACGCTCCGATATCGATACATTTCAAAGAATATTTATCGGAGAGAGATCGGACCTGTCATGGTTCGTCACGGTAGTATGAATATGTTTTCGATCCCGCTCCATCCCGTCCCCGCTCAGTTGTGGATTAGACAACAAGGGTATGTAAGGTAAAAAATTAATAAAAATTAAAACACCTTAATAAATAATGGCGAGTGAAAAATTGTGGAGGATCATTTCAAATGTCCCAGAATCCATTCTAAAATACTCTATAAATTTTTCTTCGTCGTCAATTAGATGACGATAAATATAATCTTCACCTTCACTTTTTCGAGCCTTTAAACCCATACCCATATTCTTCTTCTCGGTTTCTTCCGTGTTTCGATGATTTTTGAATAATCGTCTAAAAGAATAGCTATAATTGATAACACAGGTCAACATTTGATCTAAAAAAAAAACACTCGGAGCGGTATGGTCCTTATAGGGTTTTTGGGGTCGCTGATTACGATGAGCGGGTTGGTTAACCTTCATCACATCAGATTCAAGGTCATTCGAAGTTCAAATAGAGAAAAAACCGTAGGAAAAATCTGAAAAATTTCATGCGTATGTTTTTGAGGTCCCTGAGTCCGACTCCGTAGTTTGTTTGACCTTACGCCTTTTCCCAGAAGTCATTTGAAGGTCATTTAAAGGTCAAATAGAGAAAAAATCGTGGAAAAAATCTGAAAAAATTCATCTATTATTTTTTCAGATCATTCAGTTCAAATTCTGCATGATCTTATGCTCAAAAGATATACGGTGGTCATTTTAAGTATCTTTGTACATATATTTGGAGTTTTACTTTGACAATAAAATGCTTTTTCATTCCTCGCGAAATTATTTATTCTCTTCTTTTTTATAAATTTAGCTCAGTCTCGCTTTAAACTCCAGTATTAAGGTGTAGTTGCACCCAGGGCACCTCCACGTTGTGACGGTGGGCAACGGAGTTGTCTCGCTATCCGGCGAAGTCCCTGGGTTACGGCGTTTATGCCGTCATGGCAACTACTCCTAAAAAAATTACGAGACAGGGTCCCGGAAACCCAGAATCGGCGGCTGGTCAGGGTGAGAAAGCAGGCCCGCAGGCGTCGTCATCATGCGACCGTAGCTCTACATTGGTGGGAAACTTGGCCTCTGTAGAGTCAAATGCTACAAGAAATTCGCCATGTTCCATTAAACTCGACAATTTTTGTGTTGTTTGTGGGGAGTATATTCCGCAAAAGAAATTCATGTTTTCAGATTCGTTAAAAGTAAAATATCACCAAATTTATCATATTGATACAAGCTCATTGGATAACTCTTACACACCAAAATCTATATGTCATAAATGCCGCAATGTTCTATATAAAATTAACAACCAGGTATTTTCTCGACCAATGATATGGAGACCCCCAACAGACAATACCACCGGCTGTTACTTCTGCTTAACAAACTTGAAAGGGTACAACTGAAAGAATAAGGATTCTATTTCATATGCACGTGTAACATCTGTGACTTTACCAGTTCTTATTGAAACAAATTCTGATCATATCATGGAAATTAATGAATTGGGACAAGAAGTGGTAACTGATGAAGATATGCCAGATGAAACATTCGAACACGAAGAAAGAGAAAATTTCAGCACAGAAGAATCAGATGTTGAGGAAAATTATATATCGGAAACCGAAACATTTAATCAAAACGAATTAAGTGATCTGTGCAGAGACTTGGGACTCTCGAAAGATAGATCAGAGCTTTTAGCATCTAGGCTAAAAGAAAAAAATTGTCTATCCACAGGAATAAAAATTTCTGTCTATCGTTCAAGAGAACGTCCATTCAGAAAATATTTTACTAAAATGAATAATCTAGTCTATTGCCATAATATTGAAGGGTTAGTGCAAGAATACGGTAAAGCATACACAGCAAGTGATTGGCGACTGTTTATAGATTCTTCAAAAAGAAGCTTAAAAGGTATCTTGTTACATAATGGAAATATTTATGCCCCTTTACCAGTCGCTCATTCTGTTGTATTAGATGAAGAATACCATAATTTTGAGTTGCTATTGCAAAAATTGAATTACGATCAAAACCAGTGGGAACTTTGTAGGACTTAAAGATATTTGCAATATTACTGGGACAGCAATCTGGAAACACTTCTTATCCGTGCTTTATTTGTGAGTGGAATAGTCGGGCTCGAGATGAGCATTATGTGAGGAAAGACTGGCCGTTGAGACAAGAATTAATTCCAGGTGAAAAAAACATCATAGGTCCAAGTTTGATATCAACCAATAAGGTCCTACTTCCACCTTTGCAAAGCAACTTGTCAAGGCCATGAGCCGAAACGAAAGTCCTGCTTTCATGCATATTTTTAAAGGGCTACCTAATCTTTCTGAAGCTAAAATAAAAGAGGGCATATTTACTGGACCACAAATAAGAGACCTTCTAAAAAATGATGCATTTGAGAGGAAAATGAATGCCAAAGAAAAAGCAGCATGGCAAAGTTTTAGAGAGATGACGACTAAATTTCTTGGAAATCATAAAGACCCTAATTACAAAAATATTGTTGGAAATTTAGTACAAAATTATAAAAAAATGGGGTGTTTAATGAGTCTGAAACTGCATTTTCTCCATTCACACCTTGATTGGTTCCCTGCAAATCTCGGAGATTTTAGCGAAGAACATGGAGAAAGGATGCACCAAGACTTGAGTGAATTTGAAAAAAGGTATCAAGGTGTTTGGGGGATAAACATGTTGGCAGATTATTGCTGGAGCCTGAAGCGAGAGTCAAATAAATCTCATAAAAGAAAAGCAAGTCGAAGATCATTTCACGAGAAACGAAAGCGTTCTCGTTTAGAGTAGTACTTCAAACATGCTTTGATAAATTCTAAAAGAAGCAAACTCTTATGCTTAATTCATATTAAATACTGACTGCGCGATTTCGAAAATCTACACTCGAGACTCTTTACGAAGTATGAGCCGAATCATTTTTAGTAGTTAACTTACGCATTGAGGTATTATATAAGACAATATGAGAGTATAAGTAGATATAAGGATTACTGTATAAGTAAGTTATTGGGTTCAAAGGTATTGGGTATTAGAGTTTCTTTGTCGACAAGGATTAAGTATTGAAGTATACAGATTAAGGGTTACTTGATAACAAGGTTGTTCGACATTAGAATTATTAATTTGAAATGTATTGGGAATTGAGTTATAAAACGAAATTTAAACATAACATAGCGCACAATGTTTCATTTATACCTCAAGAAACACAGTCGGGCTGGACTTTAAATTTACTAGATATATGGAACGAACATCGAGAGTACAAAAATTAGGTCAAATTTTTTTTTAGATTTTAAAAGTCTATTTCACAGTCACAAAACTAGTCAAAATATTTGTATAGTCTATGACATGAACAATATTTTAAGTTTTACTAATAAGTACCTTTAAACAGTATTAAAACATTTGCTTGCATCAGTCTACCTGCCATTATTTAGCTTATATTTCACATATTAATTCCTTTGTAATGACCGAGCAGCATAAAAGACATTTTTGATTGTGATATATTAACGTAAATGTAAAATGATATGTATAAGATATAATCAATAAAAATGTACCGTAAATTAACCTCTGTATGCTTCGCAAGTGTACGATAAAAACAAAATTAAATTTAACAACGCAAAATGACCATACATATTTTTCAAATAAACATAAACTGATAATGAAATGACCTATAATGACCTCTGAAAGGCGGCTTGAGTCAAACAAACTACGGGTTCGGACTTAGGGACCTCAAAAACATACGCTTGAATTTTTTCAGATTTTTTCCACGATTTTTTTCTCTATTTGACCTTCAAATGACCTCTGGGAAAAGGCGTAAGGTCAAACAAACTACGGATTCGGACTCAGGGACCTCAAAAACATAAGCATACATTTTTTCAGATTTTTTCCTACGGTTTTTTCTTTATTTGATCTTCAAATGACCTCTGGGAAAAGACGTAAGGTCAAACCAACTACGGATTCGGACTCAGGAACCTCGAAAACATATGCATGAAATTTTTCAGATTTTTCCTACGGTTTTTTCTCTATTTGACCTTCAAATGACCTTGAATCTGATGTGATGTAGGTTAACCAATCCGCTCATCGTAATCAGCGACCCCAAAAATCCCATAAGGACCATACCGCTCCGAGTGTTTTTTTTTAGATCAAATGTTGACCTGTGTAATTCTTTAATTGAAAAGTTAAATGACATTATACATGCCCTTTTCTTAACTACTCCGATCTAACTTGAAATGTTGATAAAGGCAAACTGAAGCGAGATCTATATCGGAACAGCAATGTGGATATGAGAAAATTTTATCGAACTGAGAGCGAAGCGAGAGCGTATCGAGAGCGGCCTCATAGTATGAATCAAGCCTTAAGCTTAAACCGGCCCTTACTGAGGCTAATTAAAAATAGAATATTTTTAGTGTTCCGTATCAAAATTGAAAAACAGAACACTTCTGGAATTATTTGGGTGCCTGCCTGCCTGTCTGTCAGAACCGATTTTCTTCGAAACTATTTGACATAGAAAGTTGAAATTTGTCACAAATATAGGAATTGATGGCCTAATCACAGCCGGGTAGTTTTGAAAGTAAAATTTTGCCTTAAGAGGTTACTTTTAAGGGGTGAAATTAGAAGCAAAAAAATTAATTTTTTCAAGGTCATCGATTTCGAAAATTTAAAATATTCTCTCTAAGGTGCAGATTGAATTATCACGAGTGCATTACCTTTGGTAATTTATCTGGTATATAAAAACAAAGATCATTTGTTGGACGTATTTTTCGTCCGTGAACACAAGTTCTCACCTTGTTTAAAAAATAAAATTTTATTCCCTATATAGATAAAAAAAATAAACACAATGCACAGCAAGGATCTAAGATAATTATTGTGGGAGATTTTAACACAAATTTTTTGGCGTGTGTTAATAGTCTATCCACCTATTTGAATAGCATTAGGCTTATCATCATCATCATCATCCGCTTAGACTGTCCAGTGCTGGACGAAAGCCTCCCTCAAATCTTGCCACGTTTTTCTGTTCTGGGCCGCTTGTACCCAATTTCCAGCCACTCTCCTCAAATCATCAGTCCCCCGATCTTGGTCGTCACTCTATAATTCTATTTGTCCATCGTCCATCCTTAAACCTAGCAACGTGCCCAGGCCAGTTCCATTCAAGATGTAAAATGAATTTGACTGAGTCTTGTACCCCCGTTCCCTTCCTGGTAATCTGATTCAGGATATGATCTCCAAAAGTGACGCCTAACATTGACCTCTCCATCTTTTGTTCCATATTTTATTGATGTTTTTTTTCGTCATTGTGAGAATATCGGCTCCGTACGTAAGAACGGGGAGTATGCATCTGTCAAATAATTTTCTTTTTAAACACATAGTAAGGTTAGATTTGAGTACATTGGCCTGTTTACCATATGCAGCCCTGGAGAGACCTATTCTCCGCTGAATTTCATGTGCTTGATTATCTCGTTCTATGCTGATTTCATGTCCCAATTATTTGTATTAATGCACTTGCTCGATCTCTACGTTATTCAGTTTTATAGTGTCTCCTAATACAAGATTTGCTATAAACTGGGTCTTAGATAGATTGATTTTTAAACCAACCTTTCCTGAAGCTTCTTGAAGCATGTGCAGCATAGTTTGTATTTCTTGCATTTTTTCTGTTATTAAGACAATGTCATCAGCGAAACAGAGGTAATTTAACTTTTCACCGTCAGTGTTAGATTCCTTTCTTTGGGAGGGGTGGGTCGATAGTTTGTAAGGTCTGAAGTATCTCCTTTTTTATGTATGATGACGACAGTTGCAGTATTCTATTGCGATGGAGTTATTCCTTCCAAGAGGCATTTATTTTAATAAAATTGTTTGTCCTCCTTGTTTAAATGCCTCTACTACAATATTGTATTAACTTGTAGTAACTTTATTATTTTTCATAGCCTTCGAGGCCGATGTGATTTCTTCTTTTGTGATGCCTGGAATATCCTCCCAATCCTGATTTAAGACTTTTGGTATGTTGATTTCTGTTCTTCTATCTTGTAAGGTAATTGTTGATAAAATAATTCGATGATCTGTAAAATATCTCTTTTGTTTGTTATTACATTACCATGCACGTTCTTAATCTTGCATATGTCTTTCCTTCAAATTGTGTTCTTTTTTCTCAAAATTTTTAAGCTTTTATTTTGTTCTGTTGGGCTTATACAAATTATAAAAGATACTAGTTCTACTAGAGATAGAACCTTGATAGAAAAATGTGTTTTGCAATTTTTCTAATGATATAGAATATAGAAGTTCACGTTGTAGAAAGTTTTTTTAGTCAATACAAACAAGTTTTTGTCCGAATCCTAGATACTGATTTTTGAAAATTCATTTGGGGTGTGTTTTATGAAGTCCCTGATCATTTTATACCTACGTAATAAAAATTTTTATATATATATATATATATATATATATATATATATATATATATATATATATATATATATATATGTATATATATATATATACATATATATATATATATATATATATATATATATATATATATATATATATATATATATATATATATATATACATATATATACATATATATATATATATATATATATATATATATATATATATATGTATATATATATATATATATATATATATATATATATATATATATATATATATATATGCATAAAGTAATCACGGCACGGTTTTTTATTAATTAGATATTACCAAATTTTGAATTGCAAACATTATTATTTTATTATCTTGAAACCTCAAACAAAAATAACACCTATAGAATGTTTTATAGAGTTACTTTTACATTTTATAGCATGGTACTAACATAATACGTCGACTAGTTTAGCTATTTTTTTTAAATGGAGCTTACTAAAAGTTATATTAAATGTTTAAACAGAAATAGCCTTATCGAATATTTATCAGAGGTAATAAATATTAAAAGTCAATTTAAATATATTTAAATATATTATTTTATCTTAACCTTTTTAGCAAGAATTTGGAAAAGAAGCTGAATTGTTAGAGGCCAGAGATATTGATGGTGAAAGATTTTTAGTAAGTATTTAGTTTTTGCTATGAATTTTTTCCGACTTGATGTTTTATAAATTTTGTTTTCTTTTTAATAAAAACCGCGAAAAAATGTTATTAGCAACGGAATAATACATAGCTATCAATGGCGTATGGGAAAAACATTTAAAAGGTGTACAGAAATGGATTATTTAAAAATATAATAGAGATTTATATATATATATATATATATATATATATATATATATATATATATATATATATATATATATATACATATATATACATTCTCCTGATATTAGAGAGTAACTGCACTGCAACAGCCTTGCTAAGCATTTTAGACGGTATCTTCGTGGTGGCGGATGGAGGAGAGACAACTGCTTTGATTCTCCTCGGTTACAGCAAGGCCTTGGATACGTTGGATTCCAGCTTGTTATGTAGCAAACTTCATTCTTATGATTTTAAAGAACGAACAATAAATTTGGCGGATAGATCACAGCGTGTACTGATTAATCGCCGAGTCTCACAAAGTTCGGCCTTGGAGGCGTACCTCAGGGGTCGATTCTAGGACCTTCCACTGTTGTTTGTCATTTTTACAACGGATATGCATTGTTGTGTTGACAATTGTAGACTAAGACTATATGCGGATGACAGTCAAATTGTTAGGAGCTTTAGTAGGCTTAATGCATTACGGACGGAACAGGAAATTAATTACTGCTTAAAATCGATCTTTACCTACTCTAATAACAATGGTTTAAGGGTAAATCCAAAGAAGTCGGCAGTAATATATTTTGGAACAAACGGTGACTGGGCTTCTACTAATCTTCATTTAAATATGGCACAGGAGAGACTTCCCTTTGTTACTGAATATAAAAATTGGGAATTATTATTTGATTGAACTGTTTTGGAATTATTGATATTTGAAATTAAGATTAAATTTAAAAAAAAATTAAGCTGGCTTGTGTCAAACATTTACTGTCAGATAACGACTTAACGCGTTAATAAATTACAATTTCAGCGTAATATCATAATGGTACATTTAACAAAAACTCAAAGAATCACTTTGTTAATGAAAGTTGGTTACGGAGACCGTAGGAGAACACAACAGGAGGAGTATGAACTTTTAACGCAGAATATCTGAATCGAGAACCTATTACCCAATCCGTAGGGAGCAAAACACTAAAACGATTTAGACAATCAGGTCATGTTAAGGATCGTTCTAAATCTGAACCTCCAAAAGTTAAAACAAGGGATAATAAAAGGTTAGATGTTTTATTGGAAATTACAGAAAATCTCCATAGCGCCACTCGTCAGCTTTGCCTAGACCACAACATAAGTAAAGGTACCTTCAGTCGTATACGGAATGAAGAAAAATTGCATCCATACAAACCCATTCTATTGCAAGAATTATCCGAAGATGACTACGATAGATGCGTTGAATTTTGCGAGGTCATGAAAGAACGAATCAATAATGATCCTAACTCAATTCATAATATTGTTTTTTCTGACGAAGCCACATTTTGTCTTAACGGAAGAATTAACAGGCATAACTACTGGTACTGGTCTGCTGAGAATCTCCACTGGATAATCGACACTCATTGTCAAAGACCACAAAAGGTAAACATGTGGGCTGGGATTTGTGGACGTCATATCATTGGTCTCTTTTTTATCGATGGAAATTTTACAGGACAACGGTATTTACAGTTACTTAAAGAGCAAGTTATTCCAACTTGTGTAGCTCTTTTTTCCGATGAAAATAATTTGGATACCCCTAACAGGAATCTGCGGTATCAACAGGACGGATCACCTCCTCACTATGAAATCAATGTTCGATGCGATTTTTCCTAATCGATGGATAGGCAGAAGAGGTGCGGTAGAATGGCCTGCAAGGAGTCCCGACCTTACACCACTCGATTTATTTTTATGGGGTCATTTGAATACCAAAGTTTACCGAAGTCGACCTGAAACTGGAGAAGATTTACAACAAAGAATTCAATATGAAGTAGCACAGATCACCCCGAATTCTCTGCAAAGCTCTTTTCAGGCTGTTTATGACAGATTGGATCATTACCTCGCTGTTAACGGTAGACATTTTAAGCAATTGTTACCTTAAAAATAAACCTAGAGTATTTATTAATAGTTTTTTGTCTTTTTTCGACAAATAATATCTAGAATTTTTAGTAGGATTCAATATATAATAATATATAGGACTTTCGATACTACATGGCTCTGATGGGGCCATCAATTCTTATATTAGTGCCAAATTTCAACTTTCTGTGTCAAATAGTTTCAAAGAAAATCGGGTGTGACAGACGGACAGACAAAGACCGTACGAAACACTCGCTTCTCGTTAAAAATATGTAGAAATTTCGAGGGCTAAGAACAATCTCATAGGGCTCCAAACAATTAAGCAGAAACAGAGTATATTAAAAGTTGGGCATATTTAAAAAGCGACCCTGGAAGTGTACAAAATTTCATTTAGTACTTTCTTAGATAAAGTTACTTAAATCCTTTGTTAGGTGATCTGCGTCTAGGAAAAATAAGAAAAATATAATAGAAAAGAGTTAGAAATGTGCAAACATCCTATACCGCCCCTGCATACAATAAGTTATTAATAGATAATTAATATTAAAGAAGATAAGCATAGTGGAATTTTACAGATTATAATTTAAAGGTAAAGCAAATGCCAAGCGACTGTAACTCTTGAATTAATTAATTTTTTGTAGGCTGTATATGTTTAAGAAATGCTTAGGCACGTATTTAAAAAATGATCCTTACATCTTAAGGAACCTGGCTTATGCGAATTCTACATTAAATTTTTTGATAAAGATTGCTTTTAAAGCTCCACCATAAAAAGAAGCCTTAGAGAACACCGTGTACACTTCTTAATCAATTGTACGGTCTAATATTTTAGTCATTCAAAGAACAAGGTTATCGTAACTTTGAAAGATTCTTGTAGCTATGAGCAAGAAATGGTTCTGTATACTTCTAGGGAATCAGGGTCATACAAAATGTGTTCCAAAATTCCGCAGGATTCCCGCAAATAAACAAAAGTGGTTTTAGCGGTCGAAAAATAGGCCTTATTTGACTATCTCTTGAGTACTTAGTTGGTGTGATAAAAAAGCTAAATTTGGATATATTATAGAATTGCTATTGTAATACCCATTTTGTTATTTTTTTCAAGAGATCTGTCGGGAAAATATAGCAAATATCCAAGATTAATGGAAAAATAGATTCCTAAAGTAAAATCGAGTATTCGTTTCAAGAAAATCACAAAACCATATTTTCAAGCAAATCAAAGAGAAAAAACCGGTCAATTGCAAGTTGGACTTGCGCAATTAGTGTTCCGTACGGTGATTCCCTTTAAAATAAAAAATTTTGTTACGAAGGTATAAAATTATCAGTGACTTCCCAAAACACACCCAAAATGAGTTTTCAATAAGAGAATTAAGAGTTCAGATTACAAACAACTAGTCAGATACTGACTTAGCAGACTAATCACACCAATCATAATAATATAAAAAGTTCCACGTGACATGTATATGCCTTAAGATCTAATATGTATTTTCATGTTTTTTCTTAATCAATAATGTAAAATAGTTATAGCTTAGCTATCTAACAGCGAATAACTCAATCTATAATTTAGTGGTAAAAGTTTGAAACAAATATTTACTACCTAAATATTTGTTTAATTATAAACCAATAAAATAAAATTATTTTGTCTCGGTACCTAATGCTTAAAGTAGTAGCTATCGGTCCCGGTTCAATTCACAACTTTCGACGAAATAAACCTTCACCATTTTAGCAGCTAAATAGTTTTGTTTAAACCAGATAAATTATCAAACGTAATGCACTCGTGATAATTTTCGCTCAACCTACACTTTATGGAGACTTTTCCAGAATTTTTTCAAAATTTTTTGATCAGTACTTTTCGAGATAGGGTTGGTGGACAGGGGTGTATGGGCCATTTTTAGTGTTCCGTATGGAACACTTATAGGATCACTTCGGTGTCTGTTCGTCTGTCACACCCTATTTTCTCCGAAACTATTTGATATAGAAAGTTGAAATTTGGGACTAACATAGAAATTGATAATTTCATCAGAGCCGTATAGTTTTAAAAGTTAAATTTTGACTTAAGGGGTTAGTTTTGGAGGATGCAATCGGAAGTGAAAGAAATTTTTTTTAGTAGATCATCGAGTGGGGTGTCAAATGAAAGCTTGTAAAAACATGAGTTCAAAAATATATATAATGTATTACTTGCGCACACATTTCTTTGTATTATTTTTAAAAAATCGCTGTCTCTTATCTTGAAAAGTACTGATCAAAAAAATTTTGAAAAAATACTGGAATATTCTCCACAGGGTGTAAATTGAACGAAAACTATCATGAGTGGATTACCTTTAATAATGTATCTGTAAGGTCATCAGTTTTCAATAAAGATCGGAAACAAACATTGTTGAAAACACATTTTGGGTGTGTTTTGTGAAGTCACTGATCATTTTATACCTGCATAACAAAAATCTTTATTTTAAAACCAATCAACGTACGGAACACTAATTGCGCAAGTTCAACTTGCACTTGACCTTTTTTTAAAAATAATACAAAGAAAAGTGAGCACAAGTATTACATCATATATATTTTCGAACTCGTCTTTTCACAAGCTTTCATTTGACACCCTAGTCGATTTTTTTTTTCACATCCGATTTCAGCCCTCAAAACTAACCGTTTAAGTCCAAATATAACTTTCAAAACTACACGGCTTAATTGAACCATTAAACTTTCTATTTCAAACAGTTTCGGAGAAAATCGGGTGTGACAGACAGACAGCCAACCGGACACAAAAGTGATCCCACAAGTGTTCCGTTCGGAACACTAAAAAGATTTAAATTTGATAACTCTATATTAATAACTCTACAGTGTCAGGTACATATTAAAAAAATAATAAAAACGTCTTAAAATATATTTTCAATTCTGTTTTAGTCGTATTTATATTCCCAAAGTATTTTTCTTGTCGTAACCGTTACCATCTTCAAATGGATTACCTTTATAAACTCAAACTTCTAGACATTTTTTGTGTAACAATATGGAGAATTTTTTAAATCGAAAGTGACCAAAAAAAATAATTGTTCCGGTCACATCGAAAATTGACATTTTTGTTAGAAAACGAGCAACTAATTTGAGGAAATGAAGGTTATATGATCTAAAATGCACCGTTTGACAACCTACAGACATTCCCAATTAAACTGACTATTTATCTAAATTATAATAACCATTACATTCGGAAAATACAACAATTAGAAGCAAACACCTTGAAATAAAATATGTGCACTTATACCAATACCAAAGAAATTTGAGAAAAATGACAGCTAAAACAAATAAATATAAACCGGCCAAGTACAAGTCGGATTAGCGCAATTAGTGTTCGGTACGTTGATTGCTTTTGAAATAAAAAATTTTGTTACGGGAGGTATAAAATGATCAATGACTTTACAAAACACACCCCAAATGAGTTTTCAACAATGTTTTTTTCCGATCTTTACTAAAAACTGATAGCCTCGAATTTTTTTTTTTATATATACCAGATAAATTATTAAAGGTTCGTGATAATTCTCGTTCAATTTAAACCCTGTGGAGAATATTCCAGAATTTTTTCAAAATTTTTTGATTAGTACTTTTTGAGATAAGGGGGGGACACCAATTTTTCGTAATTTTTTAAAAATAATACAAAGAAAAGCGTGCCCAAGTATTATATTATATATATTTTTGAACTTGTGTTTTTACAAGCTTTCATTTGACACCCCACTCGATGACCTGGTAAAAATTTTTTTCCACTTCCCAAAACTAACCCCTTAAGTTAAAATTTAACTTTCAAGACTACACGCTATGATAAGACCATCAATTCTTATATTAGCGCCAAATCTCAACTTTCTAGCTCAAATAGTTTCGGAGAAAATCGGATGTGACAGACGGACAGACAGACACCGAAGTAATCTTATAAGTGTTCCGTAGGGAACACTAATTAAAATGTTTTAAGTGTAACCAATAATTTTTGTACACAATTTAAAAAAGCTGAAAAAGTATTATAGATTTGAAACTCAATTCTACAGGAAATTAAGTCCTAGAAGGCATAATAACTTCAAACCCGCCTAGCAGATGTACGACCTCGTATCCGCCCTACCTTTGTTGTTGCAAAGACTCTTCTACCTTCGGTGTCTAAAATTTACACGGATTTACATAGTTGAATAATTGTTTCGTCTATATCAACAGTAATTATGATGAATTTATACATTATAGTAGTTCCTCCAATGAAAAACGGTAATTAGGTTAGTTCATTTAAGTTTAGACTAGACCAGGTCAGTTGGTGTTAGAACACGGTTAATAGGATGGTGTGGCCACACATATTTTTCGATATTATTGAAACCGACCAGTCGCACTGCTTTCAATAATATCGAAAGTCATGGAAAAGGCTATCAATCAGCATCTTCTAAAATATCTTGAAGGATTCAATATTATTGGCGATCACCAATATGGCTTTCGTAAACATAGATCAACAGGAGATCTTCTGACTTATGTAACACATATTTGGAAGAACGCAATTGAACACTTTGGAGAATCTCGACCATGTTTGGCACGATGGACTGTTGGCTAAGCTACGATCTTATGGTATGCCTGAAAAGTTCTGTTTGTGGCTCTCATGTTTCTTCAGAGAGCGTTCTCTATGAATGACGGTCGACGGATTTCTTTCTAACACCTTCACTATCAACGCCGGTGTGCCCTAAGGCTCAATACTGTCTCCTACTCTCTTTCTCATTTACATTAACGATCTGCTGGAAAAGACCGGGATTCCAATCTACAGCTTTGCAGATGACAGTACGCTTATCTCTTGATTCATTTTGAACGCTCGGACATTGGCTACTCAGGCGAATATCCGCAGAGAGCAGGAGGTCGTTCAACTTAACAAAGACCTGGAAGAAATTCTATCTTGGGATGACAGTAACCAAGTGAAATTTAACGCTACAAAAACCTAGGCGTCACTCAATTTGTTGGGCGTTAATTTAGGAGCAAATATGTCCTGGCATGAACATGTTGCAGGCATAGCAAGGAGAGCTTCTCAAAAGTTGGAAAATATTATTTCGAAACAGAGAGCTTTACACTCCACAATAACTGTTAATTCTTTACAAAGCTCAAATTCGACCAACTATGGAATACTGCTCTCATGTTTGGGGCTCCGCTCCCAAACACACACTGCATTTGTTGAATTCTGTTCAGAGAAGAGCTGTTCGTCTGATTGGAGACCCGGAACTGACCGGCGGCCTTGATTCACTGAGCGTCGAAAAGGTTGGCGACTTGAGTCTGTTCTACAAGTATTTTCATGGAAAATGTTCGAAGGATGTAGCCCGCTTAATTCCTCCCAGAGCGGTGTATGTTAGAAATACACGTCGCGCTAATACTTCACATCCGCATGAGGTTCAGCGTGTTACTCTGCGTACACCGCTTTTCAAGCAGTCTTTTATATGGAGAACATCATCCCTTTGGAATAATTTGCCCAGGGCTGTATTTCCCACCGAGTAAAACTTATAGCGATTCAAGAACAACATTCCGCACGTGCTGCTCCTGGAGCGTTTTAGAAACTTCCCTGTGGGCTAGACCCATTAAAAAAAATCGATATCGGTACAAGAATATCGATATATTCACTTCCACGAATTGTAGATCAATGTTTGTACGCACTAATAGATACGAAAGCCGTATTTATTGACATTGCTATCGATATATTGACTGATATCGATATTACAAATATAGATAGTAAGCTGAGATTTAACAGAAATATGAAATGTCCAATTCTTATTGTGTAAACCTCTATGTTACAATTTTTGTAAACGATTCTTCGTCTTTTTCTAGGGCATATGCAAATTCAAAATACTCATTATCATTAGACATTATAGAACTTAAATAGAGCAGGTAACATCACCAATTTGGGGCATGGGCGGAAGTGATCAGGTACTATTGTTCTAGACCAACCGTAACGAAGTAGGTTAACTGCATCACAGCATTCGATTAGGCGCAGGCAGTGGCATAGTTAGGTTGAAGGGGTAGCAGGGACGGGCATATGCATGTAAAGGATTTTTCTTTAAGGAAGAATAAGGAACACAAACGGAGGAGCTGCTAATAAAGAGGGAACGTCAATCGACAAACAAGAGTACGTCAAAACGATAACCGTCTTAATGAAAAAAAGCCTCTTGCACTGAAATTCCAACATTTTAGACCCCTCCCAGCAGAGTAAACTAAAAATGGAGGACAGGGGTGAGAGGTAGAGATTTTTCATAAAAAAGAATTCTTTCACACAGTGGAACCTTAAATATTAATACTTAAATTAAAAATCGATGCCCGGGGGGATCGAGATTTCACCCAATTTAAAAACAGATGAACGAGGAGTGAACATTCTTAACAAAAAAAAACGATAAAAAGGGAGCTCCATTTATATTCACAAGAGCGGGGGCATATGTACCTCGGACGCCCCTGGCTACGCCACAGGGCGGAAGCTATTGTCAATTTACTTGTGGTTTCGGGTTGCAATATTAGAAACTACTGAATACGATAACGGCTTCTTTATTCAGTGCATGAATACTTTTAAGAAGGAATAGATAAGTTATTTCAAATATTAATGTTTATAGAAATAAATTCCTAATTAACAAGTAAAATTTAGTTGAGTGTTCATATTTTTTACATGTAAAATTGTGCAGATTAGGAAATTATTTTTATTACAAATAAAAGAATACTTCTGTTATCAAACCACAAAAGGAAATAGAGAATTAATTCTAATTAGGTATGCGAACAAATTTTAGTTATAAATGTAAAGGTATCTAAAGCTTTGTTATAATGGCAGTCAATTTTGAAAGTCAGTATATTAAATGTTTAACTAAAAGTGGTTTAACGGATTATTTGATAGAAGTAAGTAACCATTAAAAATTTCTATAAATCGTCACTTAAAACCCACATATTTTTCGTTTTTTTTTTTAGAGAAAATTTAAAGAAGTAGCTCAAATTTTGAAAAATCTTGATATTAATGGCGAAAAATTTCTTGTAAGTGATCATTATTGTACATTAAATTTACTGTTTATAGTAATATACTACTTTCTTGTGTGAGCTTTTACCCACCTCTTTGTACTTGGTACTAAAATAATAGGTTTTACTCAAAATTTATTTATTTACATTATTAAATAACCGGTCAAGTGCAAGTCGGACTTGCGCAATTAGTGTTCCATACATCGATTGCTTTTAAAACAAAAAATTTTGTTACGGAGGTATAAAATCATCAAGGACTTCACAAAACACACCCCAAATGAGTTTCCAACAAAGTTTATTTCCGATCTTTGTTGAAAAATAATAACCTTGATTTTTTTTTTTTTTAATATACTAGATAAATTATTAATGGTAACTCACTCGTGATAATTTTCGTTCAATTTACACCCTGTGGGGAATATTCCAGAGTTTTTTCAAAATTTTTTGATCAGTACTTTTCGAGATAAGGGGGACAGCGATTTTTGGCAATTTTTTAAAAATAATACAAAGAAAAGTGTGCGCAAGTATTACATTATATATGTTTTCACAAGCTTTCATTTGACACCCCACTCGATGACCTGGTAAAAATTCTCTTCCGATTTTACTCCTCAAAACTAACCCTTCAAGCCAAAATTCAACTTTCAAAACTACACGGCTCTAATGGGGCCATCAATTCTTATATTAGTGCCAAATTTCAATTTTCTGTGTCAAATAGTTTCAGAGAAAATTGGGTGTGACAGACGGACGGATAGACGGACAGGCAGGCACTAGAACCTAGAAATTTTCTGTGGCCCCCACATCCTATTTTCCCTGACTGTAATTTGTACAAAAAATTCTGCATTTGCCGATCCTCTTGATGTGCCGCCCGCACGCGGTGCACGCCCGCTTAGGGCGGGCCTGCTTACCAGTCTTGTTGGTTTGTGTGAAACCCAGTATTTGGCGATAATAGGGTGAATCTCCGAGCGAAATAAAACTCTGAATCCGATTTTTCTACAGTAGAAGGTATTTTTAATGATTGTTGGGCTTTAAACATCTTTTTACTTGATGAAGAAGATGAAGCAAAAGCAGTATGTGGGCTACGTAGCGTAAAAATCACACGAGGTTTAGGAAAAAAGTATAACTTCTTCCTGATGGAAACATTTAAAATTTAAACGTTCTATCAGTTTGATCAACGAAAATAAGGGCGAAGCAGAACCATCAACCAGCTCTTGGAATTTAAAATAAGTTAGTATTACAGAATATTTTGGGGTACCTAAACAGTGGAATATAAATGATCCTAAAGCAAAACTTGTGCACACGACAATAGAAGAGATGATAGCCTTGTACAGCCAACCTTTTTCGTTTGTAAAAATATAGGTAAGCGTAAAAATGAAATGTTATTGTTGTTATTTACTTTGTATAGAAAAGTGCACCTATAACTTAAAGGATAAAGATGACAATAAATTAGGTTGAAAATAATTTTCTTCCTCTTGATTAAAAAGTAAGCCACCAAAATATTCTTTTAATTAAAAACTAAAAACGCAAAAATTCTAAATATTAATTTTTTAGGGTACAAGAGGGAACTTGCTTTACTTGAGACAAAATATAATATTCCAAGTCGACCTCTTTTTTAGCTAAAGCGTCATTCCACAAAATATACGAAAAATGCAAGACTCGAATTGCTGTTTTATTATCAGGTGTTGATATGTGGACATCCGACGGCAATAACAAGAGCTTTGTAAGTTTCACGGCAGATTGGCTAGGTAAAGATTTTCAACAAAAACATTTGTTGCTTAATATTAGAGGCCTAGAAGGTAGTCACACCAACGAAAAGATCAAGAATGCCTTAAATCAGATACCCGAAGAAAACAGTATAAACAACACAAAAGTATAAACAGCACAAGAGTTCACCTATTTATCAAAGACAATGGAGCTAACATTAAATAAGCTACAAGAGATTTAGGAGTAAATAATGAATCATGTTTTATACATACCCAACAACTGGTAGTAATCTCTAAAAGTATCTCTAAAAGATCTGTGTTAGACGTTACAGATGTCGAAAGAAGGATCGCAACTCATTTAAACCACTCATCTCCTTTCATAATAAAATTAGAACAACTCCAGAGAGATTTTAACATTAGAGTAAAGGTACAAATGGTAGAAGATATACCTACACGCTGGAATTTCACACATCATCTTTTTGAACAAAGAAGAGCCATCAGCTTGCTTGCTGCTGGATATGGTTCACTTTTTTCTTTGACACAAAATCAGTGGGACTTAATTAAAAGGTTACTGGAGCTTTTACAACCATTTGGACAATATTTCAGTAGTTCACTGTATATGTTGAGCTAAGGATTCGCAGATATTGAAACCAATAACAAATATAATTGCCTCCTTCGTGGAGCCAAAATTTAAAGAGGCATTTTTCACTAACAAAGAGCAGATTAAAAAAATATTTTAAAATAAATCAAACAAGCAATACCATTAAAAGTAAATACTGAACCCGATGCAGTATTAGTATCAGTATCCGATTTCTCGGACGATATTCCACTTAGTACTTTAAAAAACATAACAGTACTAAAAAACATAAGAAACAGAAGTTTTGGGATGTCTTCTCTAATACTGATCAAACCAAAAAAAAAAGTAACAGAAGAGGTAGAAACAGAGTTCGGTCACAGTAAACATAAAACACAATAGCGACAGCCCGACTCGGCACCTTTGATCTCAAGGGGTTCGAGTTTATAATGATCACATGACCTGTTGCCATATTGCTGGTAGAGACTCGCTAGTTTTTGAAGTATTCAGATTCCTTCTTTCAAGAAAAATCCTATTCTGTAAAATAAAAATAAATTTTGCTGATTGAAAGGAAGAAAAAAAAGAGAATTTTTTTCTTTTAAAACATTTTTTATCAAGTCCTTATTAAAACAGATTTACAAAAAAAAAACAGGGAAAAAGGCAAAAAATACATTTGGCTTCAACGCTTTTCGCACGTTATTCATTTAAAAATTTCATTGTTGAATTTATATTTCTCGACTACTAAAGATATTGTCCGGGGGGATGTTCATGCTCCTTACATTTCAGCGAATCTCAGTGATCTGGAGAGATTGAAAATTATAATTATCATGATGAAATCCGTCTTTCTTCTGAATTTAAAAATGAAGGGAACACACTTTTTTGCTCCATTTTATCATTAGTTAAATCTAATATGATAACTTTCATACAACTAACGACTTTTCGTGCCTATATACTACTTACATAAAAAAAATTAAATCCATGCTCTGATTTATTCAAACTCATTTATGCTGGAGAATTACTACTTTTGCATGCCCAGATTGAGTTTTGAAAGTTTGGTTACCGAATGTTAGCAGACAATATAACTTAACTCTAGCAAACAATTTTAATATGAAAGATTTCGGAAAGTTAGGACAAGGATGCATGAATTCTACTTCGACTGAATGAGTCAATATGTTAGCATTTACATATCGCGATAAAATTAACTCTTAAATATTTTCCATGAATGTTTCAACTAATTTCCTAATGTAAATAATCTGCGGATATACTTACTATCATCCTTTAATGGAATTCCAACTTCGTTTCTCACATTGATGACTGGATAAGCATGACTTTACAATCGATTCTTGAGGTCATTGAGAAACACTGAATTTGTTTTTCAATATCCAAATTGAGACCTAGTCAGGCACATGCTGATAACCATAATTCTGCACTGAATTTAGAAAAAAAGTACAAGGGAATAACATAAACCAATACTTAGCAATAATAAAACACCAGCTGTTTTACAAATAAAATGTATCTCTAATATGAAAACACAATTATCATAATCTTTATATAATATATTGCATAATAGAAATAAAGAATTGGGAATAAATTACCTTTTAGGATCTTTGAGAAATCTCATATATTTTTATAAGCACTAACCGCACAAGAACTTCCTCTTGATCTCCTTTATAATTATTTTCATTTACAAAGTCAAACGAGTCATTTAAATAAATAAATAAATGGCCTGGAAACACCCCTCTTGGGGTAGGGCCACCCTTTGGGTTCTCTAGATCTAGTTTATGGGTTGATCAGGCCCGTTTTCCTTGTTGTTATATTTCTCTGCTTAGATGTTTCCAAAGTTTTCTGTTAGACGTCTTCTCCTTCCAGTTCGTAATTCCTGCCGCCTCCATGTCTTCCTCGACTTGCTGCAGCCATCCTATTCTCGGTCTACCTCTCCTTCTATGCCCGGTTTCCATTCAAGTATTTCATATATTGGTGCTCCTGGGCCTGCTCTCCATGTGTGCCCTAGCCAATTAAATCTCTTCTGTTTTATTTTTTTGACTATGTTCTCCTCCACTTCTTTCAAAATTTCTTGATTAGTCCTCTTTTTGTAGACTCCTTCACATATTCTTATTGGCCCTAGGATCGCTCTTATTATCTTTCGTTCAATTCTTCTCATGTCTTCCTCTTGTTTCTTTGTCATGCTTATAACTTCGGTAGCATACATTAGTTTTGGGAGTATTATTGTCTCGTATATCCTCATCTTACTGTATCTTCCTATTATCTTACTACTTAACAATTTCTTATTGCTATGGAACAACTTAATCTTTCCTTTACTTCCATTTCCTTGTTCCCATCCCAATACAACGTCACTCCCAAATATTTCATCTTCTCTACTCTTTCGAAAGTATATTCGTTTATTCCAATACTTTCCATTTCCTGAACATTCCGTTTTCCATTTTTCATTATTTTGGTTTTCTCTTTATTTATCTTCAACCCCATTTTTGCTCTTTCCACGCTTATTTCTCTCACCATTTTCTTCATTATTTTCCGTTTCTTTGCAATAATTACTACATCGTCCACATTTGTCACTACCTCGCTGCCTCTTGTTCGTATTGAACCCTGATTTATATTCCTTAGTACATATTGTAGTGTAAGGTTGAATAACGTTGCCGATAATGCACCTCCCTGTCTAACTCCTTTGTTAATTTCGAAATCTTGTGTTCTTCCTTTCTATGTTTTGACATTGGCTAATGTCTCTTTCAGTGTCATCATACATAGTCGTCTTATCTTGCTCGGTACTCCCAGCGCTTTTAGCACTATATTTAATCCAGTTCTCTTAACCGAGTCAAATGCTTGCTTGAAGGCAATGAACGACAATTCCAAGTTTAGTGCATGTTGTTGTGCTCTTTCCAATGCTTGTTTGACCACATGTATTGCATCTACTGTAGATTTTCCTTGTGTAAATCCGCAATGATATTGTTCTATTACAAGTTTTTTATTACATATTTTAGTTTTTCGTGTATCATTGATGTCAAAATCTTGTAGGAGGTGTTGAGCAAGGTAATTCCTCGATAATGTTCGCATACTCGTTGGTTGCCTTTCTTGTGTATTATTACAATTTCACCTCCTTTCCAATCATGTGGCATGCGGTCTTCTTTCCATTCCATTTACTTATTGGAAAATTAAACGAATTTCGGAGCACGTTATAAAAAGATTCTCCTTGAAATCCAGATGTAAACACAACCCGCGACCGCGCTGGCAGCCATGTTGTTGGTATGATAGGGGACGCATGCAGTATAAAAAACAGGACCTAGAAATTTTTTTGAGCGTCGCTACTGGATTTCATGTTTACTGTGGTTCAGTTCTTATTTAAGTTAACCCTTGATAGATCGTAAAGCAAGTCAGTTTTTATGGTGGCAGATTAATTTCAAGAATGTTTCTAGGTTAGAAGAATTTGCTCTTAAGTGTTTTTTAGCATCAGCTTCTTTAATATTTAGTTAACGGCTAGTTTTTGAGGTTGGAAATATATATGAAAAAAGAAGGAACATATTGTTGTCTGAAAATGGTGAAGTACTAACATACCTCTATCACAATCTACCTTTGCTCGACTTTAAATATCAAAAAATTTGAGTCAGTTTTGTTCTAATATAAATATTTCTTGTTATGTTTAAAATGTTTCTCTTATGTATTTTGAAATAAATGATACTTTTAAATTAGTTTTGTTTTGCTTAATAAATTTGGCAGGGTACCCGGCCGTGTAATAGAGTCCGACCAAACCGAGCGCCCATATCAGCCGAGTATCCGGTTTTGGCCAGGTACCCGTTACATCTCTAATTCTAACCATATACAATTCATATTGAACCACTTCAAGCAATTTTCAAATGAAATAATTTCAATTCGTTGACTTTTGGGACCAGGACATGCATTCCTAATTATCGAGTTAACGAGACCACCGTTTCTGAAAAGACCT
This sequence comes from Pachyrhynchus sulphureomaculatus, assembly GCA_019049505.1. Taxonomy (NCBI): domain Eukaryota; kingdom Metazoa; phylum Arthropoda; class Insecta; order Coleoptera; family Curculionidae; genus Pachyrhynchus; species Pachyrhynchus sulphureomaculatus. The sequence continues at coordinate 158,347,369 of CM032454.1, read as the reverse complement.
TTTATTTACTCGGCAATCGACCTGTCATCCAGAGCTGTCTGTTATTCACACTAACTAAAAAAAGTTAATAAATTACTCTTGGTAATGGAACTTTTTTAATTCAATTACGTTTTTTAAAAGGTTATTGTAATTTGATTTTCAGCAACTAATGTTAAAGTAACTGGTATTTTTTTCCAGCAGTGGTAATGATAAACTAGGATCCAAATCTGTAAGCCCCGTTTTTAACATTCCTGCCCCTTATTTCTTGTCGAAACAGTGACGAACTTATGACATTTAACGATAACAACACCGACAAAAGATCCTGACTGTCGCTATCCTTCTTTTTTTACAGAATTTCAGCCTATTGGCCCTTCTCCTTTCCATCATTTTCTATCTCTGTTGTGTATTTCTGAACTTCCGCCTTGTTTATTTTTCGTTCTGGTAGAACATCACGAACTAGGATCTAATTTTAGCTCGAAATGGGACAGTTACGTGCCACGTGGTGCGGGTTTAAATACGGCTGCAGCTCTTCAACATGTTATTTGCTCGCGTGGACTTGATTCACTATTATCGTCACTGCTTATTTCTTATGTTACCTAACGTAATAAAATATATCCTATAACCTGGCCAGAGAACATATGTATTTTATAAAAAAACACGTAAATCGGATAAGTGGTTTTTGAGTGCTAAGCGCACCAACGGACAGACAGACAAAGAGACGTTGCGTTTTATATATTATATAGATCATTATTATTATTATATAACCTGGCCGGAGAACATATGTATGATTTAAAAAGAAACACGTAAATCGGATAAGTGGTTCTCGAGTGATAAGCGCACTAACGAATAACTAGACAAGACAGACAGACAGAGAAACGTTGCATTATGTATATATATATATATATATATATATATATATATATATATATATATATATATGTATATATGTATATATGTATATATGTATATATGTATATATGTATATATATATATATATATATATATATATATATATATATATATATATATATATATATATATATACATGTAAGTCGGATAAGTGGTTCTCAAGTCATGAGTGCACTAACGAACAATATTGTTCCATATTTAATGCTTTAGGCACTGTATTGCAAGGGAACGCGCTAGCGGAAAACTTTTTTCCGACTTGATTCACTATTATCGTCACTGTTTATTCCTTATGTTACCTAACGTAATGACATATAGCCTATAACCTGGTCAGGGAACATATGTGTGTTTTAAAAAAAAGCACGTAAATCGGATAAGTAGTTCTCCAGTGATAAGCGCACTTACGGACAGACAGACAGAGAGACGTTGCATTTTATATATATTATGTTTTTGCTACATGATATTGTTCCATATTTAATGGTTTAGGCATATAAAAAAGATTTTGCAAATCTTAAAATAAGCACTTCCTTATTGTGTGTCTCTATATTAACGACAAGCCGTGCCCGCGGCTCCGCTCGTGTGGAGTTCATTCACTATTTTCGACACTGCTTATTTCTTATGTTACCTAAAGTAATAAAATATATCCTATAACCTGGCTAGAGAACATATGTATGTATGCACGTAAATCGGATAAGTGATTCTCGAGTGACTAACGGAGAGACAGACAGGCAGAGAGACGTTGCATTTTATATATATATTATATTCTTTGCTACATGATATTGTTCCATATTTAATGGTTTAGGCAGTGTATTACAAGAGAACGCGCTAGCGACAAACTTTTTTCCGACTTGATTCGCTATTATCGTCACTGCTTATTCCTAACGTAATAAAATATATGGTATAACCTAGCCAGAGAACATATGTATGTTTTTTTAAAAAAAAAGCATGTAAATCGGATAAGTGGTTCTCCAGTGACAAGCGCATTAACGGACAGACAGAGAGACGTTGCATTTTATATATATTACAGATAACCTGGCCAGAGAACATATGTATGTTTTAAAAAAAAGCACGTAAATCGGATAAGTGGTTCTCCAGTGATAAGCGCATTAACGGACAGACATACAAACAGAGAGACGTTGCATTTTACACATAATATAGATATTCTTTGCAACATGATATTATTCCATATTTAATGGTTTGGGCAGTGTATTGCAAGAGAACGTGCTAGCGGCAAACTTGTTTCCGACTTGATTCACTATTATCGACACTGTTTATTTCTTATGTTACCTAACGTAATAATATATAGCCTATAACCTGGTCAGAGAACATATGTATGTTTAAAAAAAGCACGTAAATCGAATAAATGGTTCTCCAGTGATAAGCGCACTAACGGACAGACAGACAGAGAGACATTGCATTTTATATATAATATAGATATTCACAAAATTAATTAGAAAATAAAGTGGTTTATGCGTAATTATATCTGAATCTCAAATATCAAACTTTGAAGTTCTGTACCTCAGAGGTATAGCGTCGTAACTACAAAATTTGTGATTCCATGGGGTTATTGTGCATCTCTCATAAAAATGTTCACATTTTTTTGTGGTAAACCGGCAAAAGTCAAAATGTTGAATATAGAAATCCTGAACCTTATATAGAAATGCCCGTTGGTTTACATCATATAAGAAAATGTAGTGTAATAACGATTTTGAAAATTCATTCCTGTAAAATTATATACGTGCAATTATGACACTTTATCTCTGGAGTACAGATTTAAAAACCTATAAAATGTGCTATTCAAGCAACAACACTAAATATATCTACATTATTTCATTTATGATTTTAGAACTTCACCGAACTGGATCTGGCTCAATGGCGATTAACACCAAATCAAAAAAAGGTTCTACTGAGCTGTAGAAACAAGATACTTACCAAACCATCATTACCACCGTTACCCAAACCTATTGCACGGAAATGGTCCAATATAAGCTTCAAAAAAGAAAAAGTACGACATGACCTATGTGCTAAAAGCTCCGAAGGTTCATTAGGATCAAATACAAATGGGAAAATGGCTACGATTAACCCTAGACGATCTTTACCGTTTTTAAGCAAAGACACTAACTCTGACTCTGAAACAAATGAAGGCGAAGTTTATGACGTACCGAGAAGACATGTATCAAGAAAGGTTTTACCAGTGCAGTCCAAACACAGTAACCATAATTTCAATAAAGTTGCTGCAAAATATGTCGATAAGCGTTTACCACCTCTGCCTAAAGGTACTAACTGCAATGAGCTAACAAGTGAGTGTTCTGAGAAGCCTTTACCACTCATGTCTAATGATCCAGGAATAAATGCTAATAGACATAATGATAGACCAGAAGTTAGTGTTCAGAGATCTTTATCACCTATATCGAAACCAATGTTTCCTGAGGTAGATGTTAATGAAGTTTACGACGAACCAAAAAAACTTTTCCCAGTTCTCCATAAAGAATCTCCATGTAATATGGATAAAAACGTTGTTGAAGATCGTAAGGATTTAAAAACTTTTGGTTACCAACAAAAGCCCGTCACACCCAAGGAGGAAATAATATATAAAGTACCCAAACCTCCAAGAAGGGTTCATTTCCAAAACTCTTTACCAGTTCAAACTCAACAACCTTACTTGAAATATGATGAACAGAAAAACGTTGAAAAACAACAAAAAGTATTATCTACTCCACAGGAAGACATTGATCAACAACTGGATATCAATATCGAGGAAAATTATGATATACCTAAAAGTTTTATACGCCAAAGTGTCCAATATGTGGATATGACACAAGCAAAATCTGTATCTCTGGAAAATTTGGCTAACTCTCCTGATTATGTTGTTATGAACCAACAGCCAAATTTTGCTGAACAATCATTTCCGACTAGAATGCCACCTCCTATACCTCCTAGACGACCATTCAGTTCTAATGAAAATGATCCATATTTGAAAGAATCTATACAAAAAACACTTAGTCCAACAGCAGAAATACAATCTAAACATGAAACATTAGAGAAGGAAGAAACTGAAGGTTATTTGGAGCCAAATTCAATAACAGCCTCTAGCATGGAATTTTCATCTAATAGAGGTTTCGTTAATAATGAAAGACTTGTTCCTCCACCACCAAGTAAATTACAATTAAATTTCAATCAAGATGATGATTTACATTTAAAGAGATCTGGTGGAAACAATGTTACGAATTTAGGTAAACAAAGTCAAAAATTACCAGTCCCTAAATTTAAATCATTTGAAGTTGAAGAAATTGGAGAATATTTAGAACCAAATTCAATTGACAGTTTTGTCATGGAAATTCCCTATTGCACTAATTCCCTTTCGCACCATGATGCTACTCCACTCAGGTTTGTTAAATAATAAATACTAGGGAAAGGGTAGGCAACTTAACATCCACATCTCCAGGTTACATGTATATTTAAATATCTTCCGGCTGAATTGCAAAATCAAACAATACACATGTACGCAAATGGGTTGTGTGTGTGTGTGTGTCTGTATGTATGTGTGTACTGAGCGACGGATGTCTTGTCATAATTCTTTATATGAGACCGTTAGAAAATCGGGCACTTCTATTTTTGCCATATTTCCTAGGATTTAAAAATAAGCTTGTGTTTCATTAATAGTAATGACGGATTGCCAACAGCATCTGCTAGTTCCTTAATTTTTTTTCTAAGTTGATTATATCAGACTTAAAACCATTGTTAGCTATCTCCCAAGATGTCTAACCACTTCCTTACAAACAAAGAGGCGAAAAAATAACAATTTGTTATGTCAAATTGAAGGTTATGTTTCTGGGAGGGATGAATTAAATAATTACATTTTTATAAAAACTAATTAATGTTTGAAAATGTTTTAATTCTGACGCTATAGCCCTGTCACTGAGATCTGACTAGACCGACGTTGAAATGTGTTATCCATTTCCATTAGGAGACTGTTTAAGGTTTTGATATCTTCATGTTCACAAATTAACAACTAAAAATAGAAATGTAACCATTTTATGACGCTATAAAATTCATAACGGCGATAAAATTTAAATAGGATAACAACTTAATTGTTAGGTACAATTTCAAAGTTGTTTTGAAGTAACATTCACATCTGTCACTTGTGTGCTCCTTATTTTCTTGTTTAACTTCTCTAATGACATTGTTTTCTGGATGTCGTTGTTAGCAGTTCTAGCTCATACATATTACAATGATCGATGTGTGTTATGTGCCAATACTGTCAGTGGACTACAAACTCGCTTATTTTCTAACCATGTCCTAAATATACGAGGGCTATCTTTTAAGTTTTTATAAAAACATTGGAAGAAACAAAAGTTTTTGGTACCATGTTTCTCAAAATATTCGCCACTTTTGCATGCGTTCAAACCAATTCTCGAAACATTTTTTTCACTCTGAAGTTGGTACCTCAAAAACATAGTTTTGAAAGTATTCAACAGCTTCTTGAGGTGACGAAAATCGCTATCCACTCATTTTTTTTTTGATATTCGGGAACAAAAAGAAGTCGTTAGGCGATAAATCAGGTGATTACGGGCAATGAGACATTAATTCGATATTTCTACGTTAAATAATCAATTGTTTGACGTACTGTGTACAGGGTTGTTTTAAAAAAAAAACCGAACAGTGAGCAAAAAAAAAAAACGTTATAACTGTTTATTTACTATTGTTACAAAACAAAGTACCATTACACAAGAGAACATAATCATTAGCAAGTAGAGAACATGACAATATAAAACAGTTATATTTTTTCTCACTTACATTTTACTTTTTTACTTACATATTACTATACAAACAAACATCGCACAACAAAAAAAACCAACCAGGATTCAGAAACTAAAAAAAGAAATCTTAAAAATTATATTTTTTGTCACTAATGCACGCTTCCAGCAATTTCTTATTTGCTTTAACTGCCCCGTGCATTTCGCGACATGTCAGACCGATATTGCATCGTATGCATAATTCAGCCTTCACCATGTCCACACTTAATTTATTACGGCTGTCCGTCCACAAATGGTTCATGTGGCTAAATACTCTTTCCACATGAGCATTACTACATGGCACTGCCATTATCGTTTTTATCTTTTTTAAGTTAGGGCTTACTTTTGCCTTTAGAAACGTCTTCAACGAAAATATAGTATTTGATGAAGAAGCTTGGTTTTTTATTGCTTCCAAGGTTTTTTGGAGAACGCGAATCTCTTCGTACAAAGCATCTTTATCAATGTCATCTTCAACACCTACAGCTTTTGATGCTTCTACAAAATTTTGAAATGTCGGTATTAACTTTTCTACATTGACGTTTTTAAATGCTTTGAATGGAGAGTTTTCGTAGTCGAACCACTTTTTCATATAATCTTCTGTTCTTTTATAGGCACTGAGAGCTTCGCTTCTGAATTTATTACGATTTACCTCATTCAGTTTTTGCATTTTTTGGTTTGCTTTTGCTTCAAAAAAGCAATCATTCCTCCGTGATTCTATATCATCTTTTATTGAAGCCATAACATCATAAACCTCTAGCGGAGTGATGTACTCTGATTCAAGAATCTTAATACGCTTCATAAATGAATTTAAAAGATGGTGCACAAAGTAAATGTAGCACTCTGGCAATCCACTGTTTTCATTAGCAACAAAGGACCAAATAATCTAATTGCACTCATTTTCACCCTGTTCACGAAAATATCTTTTGATAGCGTGCCAATCAAGCAATAGCCTTTCCACAGCCAGAAACAAAGTTGCCCATCGAACTGTTATGTGACGTAGTACAGCATGATATTCTTGGTTGATAAAAGCAAAGCATTCTTTTAGCACCTCCACCCTTTTGGCACTTATTGCAAATTCTCCAAAAACCTTAAGCACAAGGCTTTCTACGTCGTAGGATAATAATTTCGTACAATGTTTTTCAGCATTATGCAGGACATGACAATTACAGTTTGCTTTAACGATTTTTGGATTCAACATTTGTAGTTTTTGAAACACCGAACAAATGCGGCCATAATTAACTGATGCATTGTCAGCACTGTAAGAAACTATATCAGTTATCGCCAATTTCAACTTTTCTAGTGCTTTAACCAAAGTGTTCATTATAGACTGCGATGTCTCGTCAGGTTCTTCATAAAAATCTAATAAGTAGTTGACTACACCATCTTCGTCATCAAAAAAGGTTACAACCAGGGGAAAAAATTTTCTGTTACCTTTGTTGGATGCGTCAATAGAAATAGAAAACCCGCTGTTTTGATCTTTAATTTTCTTCACAACTGTTTCTATAGAGTATGGAGCCAATACGTTTTTTGTGATAGCTTCCATTTTAGTTCTGCCTAATTGCACTTTAGAAGCCAACTCAGAGTCATGGTAAATTAAAGAATTTAATTTATTGCCGCAGTCGGAGAATTGTAACTGTGTCCATGTTTGACTGCGTGGTAAGTTTTAGTAAGTTCGACAGCGGCCAGTTTCTCTTTAAAGTTTTGAGTTGGTGGTATAAGAAAGTTACCAATACTGCTCGTTGTATTTTTAGATTGCACCGATAATTTGTGTTTTTTGCCATTGTTGTGTTGAATAAGAGCTTTTACGCCATCATTCTTCACACTAAATGTAGACAAACAAATCTTACATTTGACCTGGTGTTTATCATCTGCTTGACAGATCCAGCTAGAGAATCTTCCATCACTTAACCATTCTTGCTTAAAAACACAAGCACCGTGAAGACGCTTAGTTTTTCTTGGTGGAGAGTCTATGTTTTATGTTAGATACATAAAACATAACATACTCACATAAACATAAAAAATCTGTAACAATAGAAACACTAGTTAGATCATAGTTACTTATACATTAATTCAAATAAAATGATCTTTTCAGTTTATATTAATGTACAGTTAATTTCGAAACAAGAATAAAATAAAAATAATTTTAACTTAGCGAATATGTAGGAAACACGCTTGTTTGTTTTATCTGTAGGTAACTACTATTATGTGTGGGGAATCATGTTAAACGATCATTTGCGACCGACTTACGTACGGCCGTCCGGCAGTCGCGCGACTCGCGCAGCGCACAATACGCGCGTAAGAAAAAGATGGAAAACGATATGCATGATCCGCAATCCGCGAGCGAAAACAGTGAGCGCGTGCCCGAAGCGGCAACATCTCATCAACTGATTGCATCTCACAGTTGAATCGTTTATTAGGGAGAAAGATTTATTAGAAAAAATACCGAACCGCCCATACTTCGGTATTTTTGCCATACCGAACACACTGCTAAAATACCGAATACACTGCTAAAATACCGAACGGTTCGGTAAAATACCGAACACCTGACAATCCTGACTGTGTAAGAGCTGGCATTGTCATGATGAAGAATCATGCGACGCTTTCGGTTATCTTTCCTGATTTCATCGAATACTTCTGCATGCGGCATTAACTGTTGTTCGATCCTCTAAAGCAATTGTTGCAACATGGCCAGTATAATCAAAAAAACAAGCGATCATTTTCTTGGAAATGCTTTGCGAACGAACCATTTTTGTTGGATTGTTACGATGTTGTATACGGATTTTGCATGTTCTCGGTCGAATTTTTTGAGCATTTTCCTTACGCCAAGCTAAATGTTCATACAAAAGCGAATGTACTGCAGTTTTCGATATGCCTAAGGATGCCTCTATCTCACGGTTTTTTGTAACAACTGATTTTGGTCGACATTCACGAAATTCATCGCTGACGGAAGCACTACCATGACGAAATTCTGCAAACCAATTGTAAACAGTTTTTCTGATGGTGATTCATTACCAAAAGTTGAACGAAGCGACTCGAGGCATTGCTGTTGAGTTAGGCCTTTACTTAAATCGTAAAAAATCATCCAATAAAACCTTCACGTGGAATTTCCATTTGTTCACAAAACTGTTTTTTTGTAATGTAAATACTGTAAAGAAACTACTCGGCCAATTTCTGAGCTGCTACTGTTTTAACAGTAATAAATATTAAGTTTTAAAACAATGGTAATGTGTAATCTCAATAGCGCCATCTAGTAGTCGTTTGTAAAAATTTAAAAGGCGGCCCTAGTATAGTAGCTTACTAAGGAATAGTATTAGTACACAAATACAATCCTTCTACACATTCGTTTGTTGGACTGGGGTAACATTTAAACTTCCGTATAACGTTTATCATTTGTACATTATTAAAAGTAATTTGTTTTTTAGGCAAAAATTAAACACGGAAAATTCTATAAAGGGATCCATCCGAAATAGGCCATTACCTCCAATACCAGTTGAAACTGACGATTTTAGAAGTATCACACCACCACCAGCACCTAATAAGTTTAACATGCCGATAAGAAAAAATGAATTTAGTACAATTCCAGACCATCCTAGGCCTGCTCCACCGAAGTATTTTTCGAATACGAACTATGACAAAGTCCTCGGAAATTGGAATGAGTGCGTATTTCCGCCTCCACCACCTCCACTTGAATCAACTGATCTTGATGCTAATTTTGATATAAATGAGTTACTCCCTCCCCCACCACCTCCCGAGTTTTTGGATACATTGACCAATGCTGTTAATCTAAAAAAGAAAGGTAAGGTAATTTTTCTTAACATCCTAACACAGTAAAAGCTAAACTGGGAAATGCTAGTTGTTTTTGAAAAGTAGGATGAAAAATCACAAGATAAGCAAAAATCCCCGGGTGGCAATCCACACCTTCGAAGAAGGGAACCCCATCGAATACAGGGGGGCAATTCTACTTCAAAGCGAATAGATAACCCAAGCTTCAAACTCAGCCAAACGAAGAAATCTCGAAACAGAATAGCTGCTCTCGCCACCTGGAATATACAGGGATGGAGAACAAAGAACATCGAAGTCATATAAGTGTTTAAGAAGATGAACATAGACATTTTAGTAATAAGCGAGACGAAGAAAAAGGGAAGTGGAATAGAAGAAATAGATGAAGTGATGCATTGTTGGAGTGGAGTAAAGAAGGAAGAAAGAGCAAAGGCCGGAGTTGGAATATTAGGAAAAAAGAAGTGGGAAAGGAAAATAACATCTTGGGAACCCATCAATGAAAGAATCATAAAACTAAATATAACAATGCCAGGAAAAGACATGGTAATATTAGGAGTATATGGCCCAACAGAAGACAACACTATAAGAGAAAAAGATAATTTCATGGAAATACTAGAAATAGAAACACAAAAAGTAAAAAAAACCAAGAATTAATAATAATGGGAGATCTGAATGGGAGAATAGGAAGAAAAACAATGGACAATACCGTAGGACCATTCGGAGAAGACATCACTAACGACAATGGAGAGAGTCTAATAGAGCTGTGTGAACTAAATGCCCTCAAAATAACAAACGGATTCTACAAACACAAATATACTTGGATGCAAGAAACACGAAACTTAAAATGAATAATAGACTACATTATAATTAAAAACGATACCACTATCAAAATAAAAGACGTAAGAGTAAAGAGAGGGGCAGAATGTGGAACAGACCATAGACTATTAGTAGCAAACATAAAAGTACCGTGGTATAAGACAATAAAACAAACAGGAACAATAGATAAAGAAAACATAAATACTAATGAGATAACAGAAAAAGCAGACAAAGAAATAAAATACAAAATACACTTACTGCAAAACGAAACGGTAAGAGACCTACATAGACGACGATTAGATCCAAAATTAAATGAATTTAACTACGACAACCTCCAACAGATGTATGACCACATAAAAGAATGCATCAAACAGGTGGCCCTAGAAGCATTAGGAAAAGAGGACAACGAGAATAAGAAACAATGTGTGAAAAAACCAAAGAATCTATAAAGGAGAAAAAAGACTATACGAAAAATGGCTGAATACAAAATCAGAAGAAGAAATATAAAGAGAAAAATGCAGAAACGAGGAGGATGATAAACAAAGAAAAGAACGAGAGATGGGAAAAATCGTGCGAACATGTAGAACAGTATATAGGAGGAACTAGAAGCACTGAGTCATGGAGAATAATTAAAGCATTAAGGACCAACAATAGAGAGAAGACGTATATAGAGTATATCCCAGAAAGCGAGTGGGAGGAATATTATAAGAAGCTGCTAACAGAAGACAGACAAGAATTCCAAGAAGAGAACATTGAAGAAGAACAGAATAAGGAAAAAAAAGAGATAGAACTAAGCTATGAAGAAGTAAAGAAGACAATAAAAACACTCAAAAATAATAAAACTGCAGGGCCTGGAGGTGTGGTAGATGAAATGATTAAGTACGGGTCTAATAAATTACATCGAATGCTGAGAAACATGTTCCACTGAGCGATAAGTGGAGAAAAAATACCAGAGGAATGGTCAAAAGCCTATATAGTATCTATATTTAAAAAGGGAGATCGCAGAAAATGCACAAACTATAGAGGCCTAAGCAAAATATCGAGTATGAGGCGTTTGTACAGAAAAATTATTAAAAATATCATAGAGGAAAATATAAAAGGAAAAATTAGAGAAGACCAAGCAGGCTTTACGGCCGGAAAATCATGTATAGACCACGTATATACTATAAAACAATGGAAAAAAACTGGCAAAGAATGGAGAAGTTCACCTAGCCTTCATAGACATAAGAAAGGCCTATGACCCAGTACCAAGACAAAGATTATGGAATGCAATGAAAAAAATAGGCGTTGACAAAGAACTAATACATGCAGTAAAAGCTCTCTACGAAAACAACACAGTGAACATAAAAATAGGACATAAAATAGGGAAGAGACTCCAAACATCAAAAGGCCTATTACAAAGATGCTCTACATCCCCAACACTATTCAAAATATACCTCGAACAAACATTAAAAAAATGGAAGCAAAAATGTAGTGGAATGGGAGTCCCAATACGAGAAGATTACTTATATACTCTAAGTTTCGCAGATGACCAAGTAATCATAGCCCAAGATGAGGAAGATCTCAGTTATATGGTAAGAAAACTGAAAGAAGAATACACTAAAGCAGGATTAGCAATAAGCTTTGATAAAACGGAATATCTAACAACAAAGGAGGGAAACGTGGAGAATCTCGAAGTCGATAACGAAACAATAACCGATAGATTTAAATATTTAGGAACCATCATTTCAAAAAACGCAACATCAGAAGAAGAGATTAAAGCTAGATTAGGACAAACGCGGACATGCATAAGACAATTAAATTCGATCCTGTGGGACAAACACATTACAAAAAGAAACAAAACACGCATATACAAATCAATAATACAAAGCATAATGACATACGGGTCAGAAACATGGACGATCAACAAAAGAAATAAATCTAAAATTAACGCGGTAGAGATGGAGTATTGGAGAAGATATTGTAGAGTGACACGTATGGGGAGAGTAAGAAATGAAGAAATAAGAAGCAGAATGAACATCAAAGAGAACGCAGTAAACATCATTGAAGAAAAACGATTAAAATGGTATGGACACATAAGACGGAGTGAAGATAATAGGTGGATAAAGAAAATAACGGAGTGGAGCCCTATAGGGAGAAGAAAAAGAGGAAGACCCAGACAATCGTGGAGAGACGATGTGGACGAGGCTATGGAGAACAGGGTCTAACAAATGGAGACTGGGAAGATAGAAACGGATGGAATCAAAGGCTGAGAGAAGGAAGACAGCGTCAGCTGTAGAAAATCCTTGATATATATACATATATATATATATATATATATATATATATATATATATATATATATATATATATATATATATATTTCTGTTTTATTACTATAACTAGTAACAAGTTCAATCCTGTTAATACTTCTTGCTCTTATGTTAGCATACCTATAAACATATCCCAATTACTCAAAAACTGCGAATAACAAACTAAGCATATGTATGGGACAGCAATACATTACATTACCTTTCTATAAGGCAAATTCAAAAGAGAAGGAGTAAGGATTGTAAATACATTTAAAAACATGATTCATTTTTATTTGACTGTGAATAGATTGTAGCATGTTTTCTAGGAATTATCTGGAATGTTTCAGAGGAATCCGAGTTGCCCAGACCACCGAAATTCAATAATCTATATGATATACATCAAATTAGTACTTTACACAAACTAATACAAGAGGACGATTTCTCATCATCAGAAGAAGACTCATGTACGTAAAATTCATAATTTTAAAAATGTTTAAAAGTGATTTCCCTTGTCAAAAGTGTTGGTCCCCTAATTCTTCACTTCTTAGAATTGAAAGTCTTTGAGAAAGTTCATAATTTTTTTCTAAAATTGCAAATTTATTTTCTTGAGATAGTAGTTACACTAAATGATAATTTCAGAAAAGATTAGAACAAGGCATATAGACTAAAAGTTGCCTAAGCGGAACTGGAGTACACCAGATCTTTGCTAAAATTAAAGAAGAAAAGTCTGAAGATGGTGACAGGAATCCTTACAGGGCACTGCCACTTGAATGAGCACCCAACTTGCTTCGTGGTCAAAGACGACTCAGAATACAGATGGTGCTTGGAGGACGAGGAAATAACTCGTGATCTTAACAAACACAGGAGCAAGACTAATACCACCTAAAATACCCAATAGTTTTGAACTAGAAGTATATTAAAGCAATATGATAATGGGGTGTTTCCATAATAGAGGGATTTTGCAACGCTTATTTTTCACATGCCTTTGTCCTTATCGTTATTTCAAGCAGTATTAACGCGAATGAATTGCAAGGTTAGGTTAGTATTCATCTTCTACAAACTTTTTTTCATTCATTTCATGGTTAACTACGCCGGTTATTAGTATTTGATGGGCCAATACAAGTTGCAAAATTAAAATTGTGTCGCAGGTTTCTATCATTTCCTTCAATATTTCCAAGGCATTACGAAATAGCAACGGAGATGTAATAAGGGACAAAGATGAAATACTAAAAATAGTGGAAAAATTCTACGAAAAATTATATGAATCAAAAGTAATAAGAAACACAAACAACCTGGAAACCCGTAGAGACACGTCCAAAATCCAAAATGTGGGCTCGGAAGAGCTACCCGATATAGAAGAATACGAATTGGAGAATGCACTTAAACAGATGAAAACAAACCAATCACCTGGAAAGGATGGTTTTGTGATGGAACTAATAAAATGGGGTGGAAAAAGGCTGAAACGTAAAATACTGGATATGCTAAATAAATGTTTGATCCATGCAACTATACCAGAAGACTAGAACGATTCAATTGTTACTCTTCTACATAAAAAAGGAGATCACACACGTTTAGAAAATTATAGACTGATAAGCTTGTTATTAGTACTGTATAAACTAATGACAAAAATATTAACAAATCGACTCACCATCAAACTGGACACTTACCAATCAGAGACCCAAGCCGGGTTTAGGAAAGGCTATGGAACAAGAAATCATTTATTTACAATGAGCTATTAATTGAAAAAACAAATGAATATAACATTCCTCTTTACTTAGCTTTCATAGACTTTGAAAAAGCGTTTGACTCTGTGGAAACATGGGCAATCATGGAGGCACTTGGAAACTGCAGAATTGACCATAGATATATTAATCTCTTTACTAACATCAGTAATGAAACCCAGGCTACCTATAAATTACATGAAGAAACGAAACCAGTACAGTTAAAATGTGGAGTTCGACAAGGCGACTGTCTGCCACCTAAGCTTTTCACTTAAACCATCTAAGGTATGCAGACGATATTATTATTATAGCTACGAACAGAAATGACCTAGAGTATATGGTAAAAGATTTAAAGGAACAAACAGAAAAGATCGGAATGAAAATGAGTTTAAATAAAACAAAGACTATGACGCCAGAACAACAAGTTATAGACGAAACATTACAAGTTGAAAACGTAACAGTTGTAAACGTGAATGAGTACATATACTTAGGACAAACATTTAAGCTTGGCCGAGACAGTCAAATAACTGAAATTAAACGAAGATGTCGATTGGCATGGGTAGCTTTCGGTAAGCTCGGTTTTATTCTAAACTCCAAAAATATCGCACAACACCTAAAAACAAAAGTTTTTGATAAATGTATGCTACTCGTAATGACATACGGAAGCGAAAATTGGACCCTCACATAAACCCACTTCCACAAACTAAAAGTTACACAAAGAGCTGTGGAACGAAAAATGCTGGGCATCTCACCACTAGATAAAAACCTAACACCTGGATCAGGGAAAAAACAAAAGTGTCACATGTTATTCCAAGAATAGCAAATTTAAAATGGAGTTGGGCCGGACACCTTGTCAGGACACAAGAAAACAGGTGGACAAAAACAATACTCCAGTGGCGACCATGGGAATATAGAAGAAACAGAGGAAGACGACCTAACAGATGGTATAACGACATAAAAATAGTGGCCGGACTAAAATGGATACAGGCAGCTCAAAACAGATGGAAATCAACGAAGGAGGCCTTCGTCCAATTATGGACGGAAACGGGCTAAAAAGAAGAAAGAAAAAATACGAATCTGCGATAAATAAAATTTCATTTGAAATTAGTACTATACACACTGTAATGTCATTGTGCCAAAGATTGAAATATCCCAACATAGTCTGAACACTAATTAACTGTTGACAGTGTTATTTGCAATGAAAAATTATCATTTCAATTTTACTGTATTTTCTTAGTGGTTTGTATACCTAAGCAGGAAAAAAAAATAAAGCCCTACCATAATAGCGATAAGAATAACGAACTTCAAATAACCTCTCTCAAAAGTTCCTAAATAAGGGAAATCGTTGTTCTTAATAAAGAATTCTCCTCTTTTGCTCCAATATTGCGCAAGCTCCGAATGGTGAGCGCATGCTTCAAATAAAAATAAAGACAGTGGTCTACCAAAATAAGCGTTGCAAAATCCCTTTAATAAGTAAATAATAATTACTAAATAGCCAGTGGATCGTTAAGAAATCGAGAATAACATCGAAAATAATCGTTTAAAAAATTAAAATAATCATTCAGATATTTATTTAAATACACACACAAACGAATTTATCTTTTCCGAATATTTTTACCTCTTGGTAACCCTGCTTTTAACAGATTGGTTATATACCAAGTGTACAAGTATAAAATGTGGATTTCAGACAAGTGATGGTGCACCAATGCAGTTTGTGCTATAAAGATTTGACACTGTGCCATTTTGTTGTGTCATCAACAAGTGTCAGACGCCCACGAGTGATAAATTGGAAAAGTGTGTGCATAGTGTTGTGTTGTTGTGTTCGAAATTTATACCGAACAAAGAGCATTCGCGGGCAGCATTAATTTTTTGTTTTCATTTGAAGAAAATTGCTGCTGAATTATACCGATTACTTCGAGAAGCTTATGGTGAACATGCTCCATCGCAAGATACGTGTGAACGATGGTTTCGGCGTTTCAAAAGTGGTAACTTCTATGTCGCAAACAAGGAACGTGGAAAACCGCCAAAAAAATACGAAGATGTGGAATTCCAAGCATTGTTGGACGAAGATGATTAGCAAACACAAAAACAACTCGTCGAGCAATTGGGCGTTAGTCAACAAGCTGTTTCCAATCGGCTACGAGAGATGGGAAAGATTCAGAAGACCGGTAGATGGGTACCACATGAGTTGAACGACAGGCAAATGGAAAAGCACAAAAACACGTGTGACATTTTGCTAGCTCGGTACAAAAGGAAGTCGTTTTTGCATCGTATAGTTACAAGGGATGAAAAGTGGATTTATTTTGAAAATCCCAAGCGCAAAAAATCATGGGTAGACCCAGGCGCACCATCCACATCGACCGCAAAACCGAATCGCTTTGGCAGAAAGATGATGCTCTGTGTTTGGTGGGCCCAGAGGGGCGTTGTCTATTATAAGCTGTTAAAACCTGGGGAAACGGTTAGTACTAAAGGTTACCAACAACAATTGATCGATTTGAACTGTTCGCTGCTTGAAAAAAGGCCAGAATACCGAAAGAGGCAACACAAAGTCATTTTTCTTCATAACAATGCTCCGTCACATACGGCAAAACCAGTTGGCGACACGTTGGGAGCACTCAGCTGGGAAGTTCTACCCCATGAAGCTTACTCACCAGACTTGGCTCCTTCCGGTTACCACTTGTTTGCATCGATGGGTCACGCACTTGCTAAACAGCGCTTTGGTTCGTACGAAGATGTGAAAAAATGGCTCGATGAATGGTTCGCAGCAAAAGGGGAAGATTTTTACTGGCGTGGTATTCACAAATTGCCCGAAAGATTTTAACATGTTTTTTAGAAAAAAAAATCCGCATTTCTTCCTTGTACAACTGGTATTTTCCAATTAGTCAGGAGTCATCATAAGAAATAACATTGTAAGTTTAATTTAAGGACTGAGTACCCTCTTAAGAGTCGATTATAAATATGATCTGATTTATCGACTACAGACATGTAATAATTATCCTTTTTTTTCAGTTAATCTAAACAACTGCCCATTTTATAGAAACACAGATAGAAAAGGTGCAAGGCAGATGCTGAGTAAAATGAAAAATCTAGGAAATGGTGCCTTCTTGATAAGACCAAGCACAAACGGTTCATACTTTGTCGGATTGACAGTCTACCATGACGACTATTTTTATAATTTGGGGGTTCACAGAGATACAGATGATAAATTTTACTGTGAATCATTAAATAACAGGGAGATTGAAAAATTCGATCAGTTAATTGATTTTATTTATCATTATAAATACAATCCGTTAACTATTAAGAAAAGAGATGGGACACTCCTTCATCTTTATTTAAAACATTCGTTACCTAACGATATTTTCTAAAAATTATATAATTTTATATAAAGGATCTCGGATTAATTTAACCATTGTATGTTATATAGAGAGTTTATGCATTGCAATTGTGAGTTCCGATGTCGAGCCCTAAGCTATCAATATTTTTAAAGGCACAAAAGCTTTATCCGGGAATTGAAAATTCAGCTATAACGAAACTTTTAAATACGTTGCAGGACTGTTCTACAGATCGCTTGTGTTTTTGTTGTTTAAATAAATTTCACAGTCTGGCAAATAGGCTAACGCCGACTCTGTAAAAAAGGCATCATCTGAATATTTAACGTTTTTGGTTCTTCTGACAGAACTAGAAATGTAAGAAAGTTTTTCTAGACTTCCGGTCGACAGTTCGTAGCACGCGGACGCGTTCTCCCGGTTGGGGCTTCTGAAGGCGAAGTGCGAGCGTTTTGGGGCTTCGAAGTTTGGATCGGTGGTCCACAAATTGCCTGGTAGGGGTTCTTATCGCATAGGGTTGCTAAGCGCTGTGAGGGGTGATTCCTATAACGTTGGTTGAGGTTAGGTGATTTGAGCAGTAGGCGAACACGTGAGGCCGTGTTTTTTGTATCAATCACGTAATTAGACGGGCGGTCTGACAGAAAAGGTTATACCCAAAACCAGTAGCAGTTTCCGAGAAGATCCTTTATAAGTTTCAAAAAAGAAATTAAGTTTTAAAGACAAATAAATTTTTTTTTGGGGGAGCAATATCGCCTAGAACGAGACTACGTTGCTCACAACCTGTAGAACGGATCCAAACTCGAGAATGTGTAACGCATCACCAAAGGGTCACCGGTGCTCTGCCTAAGCACGAGACGGATTCAAAGCTGAGTAAATTATCCAAAGAAGGATAGAGCTCAATAAAAGAGATAGAAAGAAAGAAAGTTTTTCTATAGATCGTAGGTTTTTAGCGCGCAATTTTACTAGTCATTTATTTTATTTAAACTGCTAAACCTTTGTATTAAAGGGAATTGATGAAATGGTGATAATTGGCGCTTCGCTATAACTAAAGAAATATCAATCCTAAAGATTTATGGCCTTTCTGCATGTACGCTACTGGTTGTACCAACCATAAACAAAAATAATTGTTTCCAATTTAGAATTATTTTATTTTGTAACAACTTGCAGAAATTTTAACTCCGAGGTCAATTAACCAACTAGTAATAAAGAAACAAATTTGATTTGAAGCCGAGTGTTTCAAAACTAATCTGAACTGATGAAAATAACATAAACTTATATTGCTAAACACTTGCTATTTACTAACCAAACAGTAGTAATTTCGTAATGTTTGGTTAGGGACTCCATCTACTGCCTATTTTAGGTCTTCAGTACGGTTTTGGTAGTATATTTATTTACAGCATATTTCCTGAATAATTTGATTAGAGTATCATAATTTAGGCTTTGAATATATATTTCATTTGATCCGGTGCGTTTCTAATATGGTGATGCGATTTTAATGACGTGTTGTATATACATTCCAATTTTCTCAAAAACAACGATGGTGACAGGCGTCCCGCACTATGGTTGATTTGTTGAGTTAGCCAAATTTAGATAGTCGTCATATTTCATTTTTTTTTAATTCCTCAATTAATGCCATCCAAATATCTTTAGAAGTTTAACTTAGTGAAATTAGGATAAGTACATCATAATGTAAACTATAACTAATAAAATAATTAAAATCAATTTTGTTGTATTTTATAATTCGCAGCTGTGTATTTTTACATTTATTTTTTACTCAAATCACTGACTGAATTAACGTAGCAACCGGTGTTTTTTTTATTTATCTTTTGTAGTATTTAAGAAGTCCCTGACGTCATAAATTTTTTGGTCGATTAGAAATATACCGTTTTTGATCGAGAAAAATTTACTTGATGCAAATCACAATACGTCATTCTAGTATTATCTAGTCATGTCGATTCATTCTAAAAATAATCGATCTTCGATTCGATTCGAATTGAACGCACTAGAATCGATTCTCGATCAAATCGAGCCTTAAAAGATCGATTTTCATTTAATCAAATCGTAAGTCGATATTTTTGAATGTGCTTACGAAACCGAAAAAATATAAAGTTCTATGAGGCAGTTTATTGTACAAACTTGCAATCAAGAAATAAAACAGATAAATTATACGCGTTTATTGGATCAAATGAATAAATTATTACATTTCCCCTTATTTCAAATCAAGTGATTTAGGGGACTCTTCGTAAGTCGTAACATTTCCTGCAACGGAAAAAAGTCTCTCACAAGGAACGGATGTTCCAACTATACAAAAATATTTATTGGCAATCGGCCTTATTAATCTATACAGAGAATTTTTTTGATGATGCCGATAGGTGATGGGATTCGTTGTTTTGAAATTGACGACGGGCTGTGTCAAATAATACTTCAACTCGTCTTGTAAACCTTGGATGCGGTCAGGTTAGTTCATGTTAAGATTATCCATTACAGACTTTTAAAAAATCATAAAAAAAAACATTTTGTACTTAGTATTTTTAACAATAAACGTGTTTTGTGATTATTTAAATAAGTCATATTTTTTATTATTATAACGTGAATCGGTCCGATTCGAGGGGTTTTTGAATCGATTCACTAAATCGATTCAGTGTTCAGATCGATCTAAAAAATCGATTTTGCGTTTAATTGATTTTAAATCGACATGCCTAGTATTATCCTGCCCTTCGTCTCTTTCTACTACCTTTCTTTTTTAATACACTTACAACGGCACCAATCTTATTTGTGTCATTCCAATAAAGCATTATTCAGTAAAAAACGGTAAAGTAACAGAACCTTTTTGCAATGTGACAGTGACATGATACTGACAGTTCGTACAAAATTCTTATCGACAGTGTCGGGTTGTGGTGACGGGCTCGGCTTGTTTGTGCACTCGTAGCCATCGCCAAGAAGGTTATTTTTTATACATTTAAAATTAAGTCAGATCAAAAATGTCCTACGTAACTGGACCGGAAGTAGTGAGCTACGCCTGTACATGTGGGCTGTTGAAACCGATTCCACAGCTATACTTTTGTAGGCATTGCTCCCAACTTCGATGTAGTTTTTGTGTGTGTCATGAAGTAAGTTTTTCTTTACCTCTTGAAAATTGTCTTATATAGATACTTACAACTTTACTAAACTACTCACTTGAGTAAGCACTGATAAGTAACAATTTTTGAATAGGTTGACTCAATTTTTTGTGGAAAATGTTTCGAAAACATCCCTTCAGGTGAAGCTAGAGTTAAGAAAAACAGATGTGCAAATTGTTTCATTTGTCCCAGTTGTCAGCAAGAATTATCCACAAGAATTGCATCCAAAGGACCAGTAAATCCTGATGATGCTAAATCGCCAATTAGAAAAACATATTATTTAAGTTGTTATTTTTGTCGTTGGAGTTCTAGAGATGTTGGAATACCTGATCAACCTTCTGGTAAGATAAATATGAGTATTAAGTTTGTAGATATACCTTTTTAGTATTCACTTATAGGATCACTTCGGTGTCTGTCTGTCACACCCAATTTTCTTCGAAACTATTTGATATAGAAAGTTGAAATTTGGCATTAATATAGGAATTGATGGTCTCATCAGAGCCATGTAGTTTTGAAAATTAAATTTTAACTTAAGGGTTAGTTGTGGGGGGGTGAAATCGAAAGTGAAAAAAAAATAAATAAATAAACCAAGTCATCAAATGGGGTGGGGAATGAAAGCTTGTAAGAAGTCGAGTTCAAAAATATATATAATGTAATACTTACACACAATTTTCTTTGTATTATATTTAAAAAAGTGCGAAAAATCGCTGTCCCTCCCCTTATCTCGAAAAATACTGATTAAAAAATTTTGAAAAATTTCTGTAATATTCTCTACAGGGTGTAGATTGAAGGAAAATTATCATGAGTGCATTACCTTTAATAATTTGTCTGGTATATAAAAAACAAAAATTTCATGGTCATCAGTTTTCACTAAAGATCAGAAAAAAACTTTGTTGAAAACTCATTTGGGATGTTTTTGTGAAGTCACTGATCATTTTATACTTTCATAACAAAAAAATTTTTATATTAAAAGTAACATTTCCTGCAACGGAAAAAAGTCTGTGTCATACTAAACACTAATTGTGCAAGTCCAACTTGCACTTGACCAGTTATTTATATATAGGCACACTTATAAAAAAATGTTACTCTTAAACATTACATTATCTTTCAATTCAAGCTACTGGTGGTTGGCCAGAACGAGAAAATGTCCATGCTCTTCGTTTACAAGAACTTTTGGACACTTACAAACAGATTATGTTGTCTCAAAAGCAACAGAAAGAAAATGATAAGAAAAAGCAGAGGGGAAAATTTGTCAGCTATACAGTAAGTATTTTAATTTCATAATCAAGCAAAACTATAGTAACAGGTCTTAGTGGTGAAAGATCTTGACTTGTGATGTTCTAAGATTGTTTTGTATATTTATTGTTTCTAAAAGCCATAAATTAGGGTGTACAGTGCCATGTGAAAGATTTCAAATGAATATGAAGGAATAAAATAAAGGGCAAATGGTAAATAGAAAAATGAATTTTATTTTTAATATGGTGACTAATTTGTATTATTTTTTCATTCCAGTTGTCTTGTTTTTAGTAACATGACTCTTTGTGTTATTTGATTTTTAAATTTATTTTTCAGGATAGAACTGGTATAACAGCATCAGCTATAAGAAAACGTATTGGTTTACCGGACATACCTCATGCATTGCTAAAAAAGCCGAAACCACCAGAGCCAGTTCTTGCAAAGGCTGAAGTTGAGGAATTATTAGATGAACTTTTTACTAAACCTGTCAATTTGTTGGAAGGTATAAATATTACTTTTAAATTACTTTTCTCAAATGTATATTCTATTTTATATCTCTTTTCCACAACATGAGTCACTAGAGCATTTTCAACTATTTGTTTTATTGATTGTTTTTACTTTTTACAGTTTGGGAGTGTACTTATCTACAAAGTAAGGCATAAAAGTATCAAAAAATCATAAAAAAATGTAATGGTTCCAAAACATGTTTTTAAAACTAGGAAATTTTTATTTAGCTTTATTTATACACTGTAACTCTTATATTGTATTTTACAGTTACTACCATTGAGCAGAGACTTATGCAGCCAGAATCTCAACCTACAACAGTTGATAAATTGTTTCCAGTGCACAAACAGCTTTTTATAAAAAGATCATTGAGATGTCGTGCTTGTGAGCATAATGTCAGCAAACCAGATTATAATCCCAACTCTGTTAAGTTTAAAATTCAACTGTTTGCTTAGTAAGTGCCTTCTTTTTTAATATTGCCATTTTTTTACTTCCATTGCTAAGAGGTGTTGTGTTTGTCAAAAAATCACCTTATAAAGTCCATTTTCCTTCTCTTCATTCCTTCCTCCAATTGCGAGCAAGTATGCTTTCCAGTTTTAGGTACAATTTACTGTTATGTTATCATGATGTTATGCCAGTATGGGAATAAGTACTTAAAGTCTTGTTCTCTTACTTGTTGATCCTAGCTTGACTGATGAGCTGTGATATGGCAAATGCGCCTCGAGATGGATTGACAAATACAAGACCTGCGGATAGACTGCTGAAATGATTCATTTTCAGTGATTTAACATTGAACTATATATATATATATATATATATATATATATATATATATATATATATATATATATATATATATGTATATATATATAAAAGAAGAAATGCATGTTCAGTTCAAAACAAGATATGTCTAGAAAAAAAAACAGTTCAAAACTGGGTATGTCCATGGTGGCCGGATGTGGAGGGTGACAAAAACACATTAACATCAACAAAACAATGGAGATTCTTGAAGATTGGGTGGAAAATATTTTTAAAAACAAATAATTTAGAAAATTTTAGCGAATAGTTTGTACTTATTGATTTTAATTTTATTTTAATTACTTTTAAAATTACATGATTTACAGAAAAATCATAATGGTTCTGAAAAATGCTGTTATTTTATAATGGACATAACTTGTTTTGAACAATTTAAGAATAGACAAATCCTGTTTTGACATTTTTGACATAGTTTGAAACAAAAAAAAATGTACATTTTTTAATTATATATGTTTGTTGAAACAAATATTACTTTTTGGTTTCTTAATAACCCATTTTTCCTCAGTTTTGGACTTTCAAACTTTAAAAATTGATTTTTTTTTCAAAAAGTCGATTTCTGGACATATTCAGTTTTGATCTATAATGATATATATATATATATATATATATATATATATATATATATATATATATATATATATATATATATATATATAGGGGTGTCCGCTTAAAAAGAAAATCGTTTTTTTTTAATGAAAACTGTAACTAAAGAATTAGGGACATTTAAAACGTATACTTATGTATGTACATATTTTTAAAATAAACAAACAACTTAAGGGAAAACCAAAGATTTGTTACCTTTAGATACATATAAAATTTAATAGGATAGAGTTATACATATGTTTGTCTCCTCTTTTTCTTTAAAATGGCGTCATGACGTAATTCGGAAAGAAGCTCTAAAGACTGCATCTCCGTGATCTTCGCCAAAACTTTTAAGCTGCTTGGTTAGGGTAATAGCTTCACCATAATATCGGATAGTATCTGTTGGTACTGGAACCTCATCGACATCAGAATCTTCACAAAATCCTTGTATTTTAACTGGATTTTCAATTTCTTGTTCTGAATCTGGATTTTTAACATAAAATTTTTTATCTATGTTCAAAAAATCATTTAGGTTTTCATTATCAGTGACCTCCAACAAATTCTTATTTTTGAGGATATCTGCAAGTACGTTAAGTGGTAAGTCATCTTCTGGATCAGATGTAACAGCCTCAGTTAACTGCTCTTCACTTATATTTTCGTGCTTAAATCCCGCTTTACGGAAGCAATTTTTAACTGTTTCCTTGGTTACTTGTTCCCAAGCGGTTTTTGCAAAGTAAACTGCATCCAGCAGTTTCAGTGGTTACTATCAGGTGTTTTAGTATTAGACTTCGGTAATAAATTAAAATTTTTTTTATAATTCCCTGGTCAAGTGGTTTCGCGGACGTCTTTTGGATGAGATCCTGCATTGTCTAAAAATAAAAAATGTTTCTTTTTTCTTTTGTCATTTTCTAATCAAGATCTTGCAACCACTCTCATAGTTTCTCCTGCCATGCGAGCTTTCTTATATTTCCAAGTTACAGGCAGGTTGTCTATGTTAATATTTTTAAATGCTTTGGGTTTAGCTGCCTTACCAGTGACCAAGAGTTTTTCTTTTTCTCTCGCCATATTTGCACCATGCAAAATTGTAAACCTCTCTTTGGGGTATTTATCACCAACACATTTTTCTTTTTTTAATATTAGCGTTTTGTTGGGTAGAGCTTTAAAATACAGGCCTGTCTCATCGGCATTATAGATGTCTCTCGGTGAATATCCCTTAATTAAAGAAGGGTATTTTTCCCAGAATGATAGAACATCTTCAGCAGTAACGAAGCTCCTTCCTGAAATCGGTTTAAAACTTATGTTGTGGCGGATTCTAAATTTATTAAGCCAACCAGAAGAAACACTAAATGTAGAATATCCCAGAGACTCGGCTATTTCTTTTGCTTTGCATCGTATTAGCGGACCTGAAAAAAACATTAATAATTTTTTTTTGCATTTTTGTTATGACGAGCCTACTGATATTGTCACGCCCTTTTACCATTCTTTGAATTGATATGAAAAGGAAATCAACGCACTAATTCCAGAAAACCTTATCTAAAGCTGCTATAAATCAGTTATAACACAACTTGTCAATTTTGGTACCATCACCAGTCAAAAACCTTCTTTTTTCATTCAAATTACCGTTCGACATTAAAACGCTTGGATAAGTCCCTTACACTTAACTTTTTCTTATTGTGAACTTCAACAATCTCAATTTTTTGTTTAAGCGTGAGAATTTTTTTATTTGGAGCCATTTCTACAATGAATGTGTCTCCCACTGTGTCTCTTTTTCGCATAGGCGTCAAACTAATAATAAATCCCCGCGTGTACCGAAAGATTGAGATGGGTAAATCCCCGGTTTACGAGAAGAAGTGCCTCAGTGAAGGCAGACAGCGACGTTGGCGCGCGGCGCGATTGGGAAACGCATCAGCGATATTCGCCACAGAAAAATGAGACAAGGCGTTTATTTTTTATTGTTTTTTGTCCGCTTAAGAGAATATTTTTTTGTATCCGCGTCCGTTCAAGAGAATGTCCGTCCAAGAGGGAGTTAACACAACGCAATTATATGAGAGCCGGTCGGAACCATGAGAAACTGTCCGTTCAAGGGAGATGTCCGTGTAAGAGGGATGTCCGTGTAAGATGGATGTCCGTGTAAGAGGGATGTCCGTGTAAGAGGGATGTCCGTGAAGGGGATATATGTATATATATATATATATATGTACATACGTATATATATATATATATATATATATATATATATATATATATATATATATATATACGTATATATATATATATATATATATATATATATATATATATATATATATGTATATATATATATATATATATATATATATATATATATATATATATATATATATATACGTATATATATACATATAAATATATATATATATATATATATATATATATATATATATATATATATATATATATAAATATATATATATATATATGTATATATATATATATATATATATATATATATATATATATATATATATGTATATATATATATATATAAAATATATATATATATATATATATATATATATATATATATATATATATATATATATATATATATATATATATATATATATACACACATATATATATATATATATATATATATATATATATATATATATATATATATATATATATATATATATATATACGAGGCTGGTTTGAAAAGTCCGTGCAAAGTCCGAGAGATGGCACCACCGGCGCGTATCGAGGTCATGTTTAGTTAGTAGCATCTCTTGAATGAACGCACACCAAGTTTCGGCCATATTGGTCTATTTCTTTGTGTTTGGCATTCGTGTGAATCAAGGAAGTCGAGTGATTTTCAAGAAATGGACGAAAAAGAATTTCGTTCAGTTTTTGAAAAATCGCTGCATTACCCCTGTTACTTTTACTGTAAAATACCAGATAGCATTCAAGAGTTAAAATCATTAAATATTTTTAAGAACAAATTGAAAAACGTTTTCCTCAGAGTTAACTTTTTGATGATTTAGATTTTAAGTAGAATTTATTAAAAACAAAACTTTTTATTACTAATTTTACCAATTGATTAATAATATTATCGAGAAATATATATATATTTTTAGCTATCATATTCCAGAAATTCGTATAGTAACAGTTGAGCCACTTCGAGCGGGAAAAACTTGTGAACTGATTTTGAAGTTTACTAATCCTACTCAGCATCAAACAATTATTACAATTTTGGATTTAAATCTAGAGGAACAGTTTCAGTTTGTCGAGGAACAGAAAGTTTCAGATGTCGCTGACACCTTAGAACAGAGTTTGTCTCTTCAAGAGGTAAGCAGTATTTCACAAGAAATGTGCATTAAATATTATTAGGTGTACAAATTAATTTGATACTTTTGAAATAAATAACTGAAATATCCATTTAAAATTCAAACTATTCCCCGCCACAAGTACCAATTCTAAAGAAGCAAAATCACTACTTCATATGATGCATTTATTCATAATAGCTTAAAATACGGTCTCGGAAGCCTTGTAGTTTGTGACATTGGCGCAAGTGATCTGATGCTGTGATGCATAAAACATGCGAAAAATGGTAGTAGGAATTGCGAGTCGGTGACTTTGATCCTTCAGATCGTCAAAGTTCTGGATAATGTCAGGCTATTCACGGCAAAAACGATGCGGATTGTAATATTTCCTTTATGACGGTAATTGCGTTCATTCCCTGAACGTGACCCCGTTACAGTTCTATTCATTTCGGTCGCTGCAACATCATCTCGCCGATTCAAATTTCACTTCATGAAAGGACGACAAAAAATGTAACAACCAAACTCACCGATTCGAAGCAACGATCGTTTTTCAGAGAAGGTATCTGTCAGCTGCTTGAAACGTGGGCAGAAGGTGTGGAAATATTTTCCTTGATTGAGTACCAAGGTACCGAATTAATTTGTATATTTAATATTCATGGTGAAACACATAAAGTAGTTTTATATATATATATATATATATATATATATATATATATATATATACATATACATACATACATACAGTGCGACCTCGATAATCCGGACTAATCAAAATCGCGGTGATCCGAATTAGTAAACAATTCGAATTACTGAAGCAGAACATTATTTATATTAAAAAACGAATCATTTAATACGAAACAACTAAAAAATAGTACATACATATAATAATATTTAAAATAGAAGCTTATCTTATTTTGTAAAAAAAATTGTAATTTTTGTTTGCTTGACCCTTCTCTGGTTCATCATAAAAGCAATTTCTTTTAATCTTTGAAGTACAAGAACATCACTTAGAGGGATATCACTTTCTTCTGCCCATCTCATGCACACATTGAAACTTTTAACTGCCTCATCATTCTTCACAGTGTTCTTAACAGTCTGGTTTGTATTAGTATATAACTCTGAACCTTCATTATCACTCTCGTGTTGTTCATCTGTATCATCTATGTCTTCCAGTGGTAACAAATCTTCATCATTTTCAAGCCAATTACATATTTCCACATTCGTGAGATTCTGCTCAGTGAGAACATTCAGCATATCTGAAAGATCTGTTAAATATTTACGAATTAACCAAAAAAATACTAAAAGGAAAATTTCAGGCTTTACCTTTCATTTCTTCATTCATGGAAAGCAAATTGTGCCGCAATTCACTCAGAGGAATCAGATCTTCAGCATCATATTCAGTGTCTGGGTTGGTATCTGCCACATAAGCCATAATTTTGTGCCAGTACTTTTTCAAGACTTCAGGGGAGACTTTTTCCCATGAATTGCATAGTAGACATATAGCATCTTTTAGGTTAATGCTTTTTAATAACCTAACAAGTTTCTCTTCATTATTTGATCAAATATGGGCTAAAAGACTTTTCCGATAAAATAATTTTGTCAGTCTGATTGCATTCTGGTCCATAGGCTGTAAAAGTGCAGTACAATTTGGTGGAAGAAATAATGTTGTAAACTGTCCATCCTCACTAGTTAGCGCTTCTATAGTTCCATGGCTCAAAGCGTTATCAACGATTAGCAGGGCTCTTTCAGGCAAGTTGAGACTTCTTAAATGACTTTTGGCTTGACGAATAAAAGAATGATGAAACTAGTCTATGAAAATTGCTGTAGTCATCCATGCATTGGCAGATGATTTGTACTCAACAGGTATGTTCACATTTTTAAAAGCCCTCGGATTTTTTGCCTTTCTTATCACTAACAACTTTAATTTTTGTGATCCATCAGCATTGCAACATGCTAGAAAGGTAACGTGTTCCTACTCCGTATTCATTTGCCAACACTTTTCCACTTTCACCAAGAACTAGTGTTTCTAATATATCGGACTTTTGTTTTATTGTTAGTGTAATATGTTTTCTTTTAGAAGGCATTTAAATATGTAGGTACATATACGTAAAAAAAATGTTTACATACTTATGTGAATGACATAAAGTAAAATAGAACGTAGGTATGTTGTACTTGTGACAATAAACAAATAACTACAAAGTCCTTAACCTTTAGACGCGATATGCGATGCGTTTTGGCAAATCAGAGGCACCTACAGTTTGTGTGAATCCCAGATGTATTAGACTGGAAGTTAGGGGAATCCCCTCACTATCGATTTCAGTTTTCCCATGTAGTTTAAATTAAGTAGATGTCTAAAAACGTAGATCCGGATTACCTGGTACTATCAAATCCGGATTATAAAGTACACAATGTAATAGAAATGTTTGTCCGGATTATTAAAGAATCCGGTTTAATGGAGATCCGGATTATCGAGGTGGCACTGTATATATATATATATATATATATATATATATATATATATATATATATATATATATATGTATGTATATATATGTATGTATGTATATGTATGTATATATATGTATATATATGTATATGTATGTATATATATGTATATATATGTATATATATGTATATATATGTATATATATGTATATATATGTATATATATATATGTATATATATGTATATATATGTATATATATGTATATATATGTATATATATGTATATATATGTATATATATGTATATATATGTATATATATGTATATATATGTATATATGTATATATATGTATATATATGTATATATGTATATATGTATATATGTATATATGTATATATGTATATATGTATATATGTATATATGTATATATGTATATATGTATATGTATATATATATATATATATATATATATATATATATATATATATATATATATATATATATATATACGTATATATATACATATATATATATATATATATATATATATATATATATATATATATATATATATATATATATATATATGTATATGTATAAATGTATATATATGTATATATATATATATATATATATATATATATATATATATATATATGTATATATATATATATATATATATATATATATATATATATATATATATATGTATATATATATATATATATATATATATATATATATATATATATATATATATATATATATATATATATATATATATATATATATATATATATGTATATATATATATGTATATATGTATATATATATATATATATATATATATATATATATATATATATATATATATATATATATATATATGTATATATATGTATATATATGTATATATATGTATATATATGTATATATATGTATATATATGTATATATATGTACATATATGTACATATATGTACATATATATATATATATATATATATATATATATATATATATATATATATATATATATATATATATAATTTTATATAGCTATGATTAAAAAAACCTCTATTCCCAGAGAAGGTGGGGGGTGTTAAGGGAAGATATCCCCTCTAAGAACCACCATAGATTTTGCGGCGGTCACCACCTATAAAAAAGATGTGTCCCCATAAACATTGTGTATTCGGAGTAAAAATATGTATATTTTACAATTTATATTGGACATGTTAGCGAGATCGGCCTTGGCCGCCCCGCTCACTCCGCCCCGTCATAGGAGGGGACATCTTCTCCTGCTACCTCCATCCACCTGACAGGATTTATATATGACATGTTAGACTGTTATTTATTACATTATTTGAAGTTAAAACTTGGTGAATTATTCTCACACCATGGTAAACTGAGACACGTTATTAAAGTGCCTGGGCAGTTAAAGTGATCAATAAAAAGCAACGACGGGGAATTAGTTGCACGTACAAGGTATCTGCACTGACGAGTACCTGATTTAGGTTAGTTTGAGTTAGTTCAGGTTCCACACCCCGTGTAGAGACCACCTCCACCTCATCTGAGTGTAAAGGGTGTTATACACAATGTTTGTGAGGTGCATCTTTTTTATAGGAAGTGACTACCACAAAACTTATGGTGGTTCGTAGAGGGAACATCTTCCCCTACCACCTTCACCCACCCCTCATTCCCTCGTGGGGTGAGTCTTTTTTGTTAACCATTACCAACAATTTCTTATGTGTGCCCCAAAAAAACGACTTTCAACTCATCATCTGAAGAAAATTTTTGGCCCTTGTTAGAGTGAAATTTGTCCTATTATACGCACGTAATTTGTCAACACAGATTATATATCAACACCCTATATCATTACAAAGAAATTTATGAAAGTTGTTTTGGCAATTTGCCTCCTAAAATTACGAGAATTAGAAATACTGGCAAATGTACAGTTCAATTTTGGTATATTAGATAGATATTAAAAATATTTTATTTTTGTGAACGTCACTTAGTTGCCAGGTGTCCTAAAGTGATTTTTAAAATAAAAGATGTAACCGGGATTTTTTTTAGAAGTCATAAATCTTAGATTTTGGTTAATTTGTTGGCATAGATTTTTTTATTGTTTTTTTTTCTTGTTCACACATACGTTAGGCAGGTATGATTTTTTTAATAAATTATTTACTGTTATTTTGCTAACAAAAGTTTCAATATTAGTTTGTTTTTGCATACAACTTTTTTTTTCAGATATGAGATGAAAATTATGTTAAGGAACGTTGTTTTTTAAAAAAAAACTTATAAAATAATAGAGAGCTTTTGCAACACTTATTTTCAACATGCCCTTATCTTTGTCGTTATTAAAAGCATGCGTGAAGCGAGTGCATATAAAAAAGATTTTTAAAATAAACACTTCCTTATTGTGTGTCTTTATATTAACGACTAGCCGGACTTGATTCACTATTATCGTCACTGCTTATTCCTGATGTTACCTAACGTAGTAAAATATATTTTATAACCTGGCCAGAGAACATATGTATAAATTAAAAAAAAAAACGTGTAAATCGGATAAGTAGTTCTCACACTAACGGACAGACAGACAAATAGATAGAGAGACGTTGCATTTTATATATATTTTTTATATAGGTATATTATATTCTTTGCTACATAATATTGTTCCATATTTAACAGTTTAGGCAGCGCATTGTAAGAGAGCGCGCTAGCGGCAAACTTTTTTTTCCGACTTGATTCACTATTATCGTCACTACTTATTCCTTATGTTACCTAACGTAATAAAATATATTCTATAACCTAGCCAGAGAACATTTGTATGAATTAAAAAAAAAACACGTAAATCGGATAAAACGGGCGGACAGGCAGAGAGACGTTGCATTTTATATATTCTTTGCTACATAATATTCCATATTTAACGGTTTAGGTAGCGTATTGCAAGAGACTGCGCTAACGGCAAACTGTTTTCCGACTTGATTCACTATTAGCGTCACTGATTATCCCTTGTTACCTAACGTAAATAAATATATATATATATATATATATATATATATATATATATATATATATATATATATATATACATATGTATAAATTTAAAAAAACCGTAAATCGGATAAATTGTTCTCGAATAATAAGCGCACTAACGGACAGACAGACAAACAGAGGAACGTTGCATTTTATATATATTATAGAAGCGGAGAGTGAACAAAACTTGTTATGTCTCTAGTTTTGTTTGTGTGTTATTATTGTGATATTTTTTTGTTTTAAAAATGAATCGATAAATCGAAAATGTGTTAAGAAGTGGGTTGGGCCATAATTTAATACGCAGTATAATCCTTTCTAAAAAAAATTATATCTGTCCATACATTTACCCGATTACAGTGAATTATGAACTTTTAAACACAGACCTACACATCTGCCAGGATGACAAAAATTAAAACATCATATCAGAATTATGCAGAATATCTTAAATTTAAATTTTCATAGCATGTGGCAGCATCGCCACAGTAAACGTAGCGACAGTCCGACTAGGCACTTTTGATCTCAAGGGGTTCGAGTTTTTAATGGTCATATGACCTGTTATAGTATTTTTCACGATCTAAGAAAGTGACTTAGCTACCTATACCGATTCAAAATTCAACAAGATTCGTAAGTGATTAATTTATGGCTGTATAATGACAAGGCATCGTGCGGGGCCGCACTATACCTGATGGTATAATTGTTCGATTTAAAATTTTATTGTGATAAGACAGTTGAATTTTAATGTTTTATGTACTAAATAATACACAATATAGTATTTACACATATATTAAAACAGTGTACAATTTTAGTTATTAATTAATATCTAGTTTAATTTCGTTATCGCTACTATTTTGCAAATCAATAATAAGTTTTTTTACAGGTTTTAAACTATTTATATTTATGTACATACATCTATATGAGTTGTCAATTTTTTTGACGTGTTTTTCCAGTTTTCAACGGTTACACTTCTGTTTAAAGTGGTTGTATTATTGTGAGCACGTATATTAGACTTTATTTTATGCCATGTCAACTCGATCGCATTAAAGATACAATAATATGGTGGAAGCCTAATTATTTCGTGTCCTGCTTCCTTTGCAATTATATCACATATTCCTTTGAAAAATTGTAACTTTTTAAAATTTCTAACAATTGTTTAACTGTTTAACTTTCATAGAAATATATGTCACGTTCGCACAAAAAGGCTTGTAATTCCATTTTTCTACTGGTGGAACTTGGTACCTTATTCATTTGGCGACTATGATAGGATGCATTCTCCATCACAGTGCAGCTATTCGGTGGTATATTCGGCATTAATTTGTTTTGAAGCCAATCTTCAAAAATGTCCGCGGTTGTATCACAATGATAATTCAAGCTGGAATCTGAAATATACTTGGCTGTTAGAAATAGACATTCTGGTATCTAGCCTTCTTCTGACCCCGCATGTAAAATAGTTATTCTTTTACTTTTATTTGATGGAGCTTTGGGGTGGCATTTTTTGAATTTATCAATCCATCCTTTACTGGGTGTGTCGTGGGTGTCATACCAAGTCTCATCTGGGTAGATTATCATTCGATTTTCCAATCTAGCTGTATTTATTTTTTCAAGATATTCCGTTGTGAGTTGTTGTAAGGGCCGTGATTCCATTATAACTTGCCTTTTGTCTATTTTTTTGAACAAAAACCCCAAACGACGGATGCTTGTTAAAGCTGATGTCTCCATCAATGAAAAGTACTTTTCGTGGCCTCGCTCCACTAACTTTAAATAAACACTTTTAACTATCACTTTTGTCTCAACGGGCAAACATTTGCGGCTTCTGATGGAAAGGGCTTCGGACATTTTAAGACACTATTGAACTTTATAATACACACTATTTCAGTATAATACTGCAGATAAAATGAAGAATATTTATATTTATAAACACGAAGCAGCCAATAAGATGTTAGATTGAAAGGGAGGCATATATATCAATTACGACCCTGTTACAGCCAGGAATGTGCGAAGATTCTAACGGTCGTTTAATGTTTTTATTGCATCAATTTGCCAAATCCCTTTCTTAGATCTTGAAATATTCAAATTCTTTCATTCAAGAAAAATCCTATTCTGTAGAATAAAATTGAATTTTGCTGATTGAAAGGAAAAAAAAACAGGAAGTTTTTTTTAGAAACATTTTTTTTCAAATTCTTATTAAAACAGATATACAAAAAACAGGGAAAAAGACAAAAAATACAAGGAAAAAATACATTTGGCTTCAACGCTTTTTGCACGTTATTCATGTAAATATCTCATTGTCGAATTTATATTTCTCAACTCTTAGAGAAATTGGCCGGGGGGGAATTTTCATTTTGAGAATATATCTCTGCACACCTTCACCTTCGCTCAACAGTCATGCTCCTTATATTTCAGCGAATGCCAGTAATCTGGAGAGATTGAAAATAATTATAATTATCATTTTAAGATGAGATCGTCTTTCTTCTGCACTTAAACATAAATGTTGTACAAATAAAATGTATCTCTAATATGAAAACACAATCTGTATATAATATATTGCATAATAGAAATAAAGAATTATGAATAAATTACCTTTTAGAATGTTTGGGAAATCTAAAAAAACTAACTTCTTTTGAGATACCACATATATTTTTAGAAGCACTAACCGCACAACAATAACTTCCTCTTGACATCTTTTTTATAATTATTTTCAATTATAGCGTCAAACGAGTCATTTACTTATTGGAAAATTATTAATAATGAATTGAGGAGCAAATTATAAAAATATTCTCCTTGAAATCCAGATGTAAACCCAACCCGCGACTGCGCTGGCAGCCATGTTGTTGTTATGATAGGGGACGAATGCATGATAAAAAACAGGACCTAAAAATTTTCTTGAGCGTCGGTACTGTGCTTTATGTTTACTATGGCATCGCGTTAAAAAACGAGAGTTAAAGTTAAGTTAGGTTAGTATTGATGTTATAAATTTAAGCGATCACTTTTTTCAATATTTCCAAGTTAATACGAACGTGCGTTGATAAAACATATATTGAAATTGGCATATTTTTAACTAAACTATGAAACTATAAACGTATGTCTAATTTTACGTATTAATATTTCATTATATTTGGGTTAAAAGTGAACATCTACAGAATATTTTAAGTTCACTCCCAAAATTATTTATGCAGATAAAATAAATACTATCCTAACACTACACATCAGTTATGACTACTAGACCAGACCCTTTATTTTTTCACTCTATACTGGTTATGCTAACATCAGGAGCGATTAGTGAGCCGGCAGTTGCTGTCATCGCTCCTGATGATGGTAACATGGTTAGAAAGACGCGTGTCGAGCACAAAAATAAACTGTCCCAAAATTCCAACATCTCAACATAACTCTAACACTAATTAATTGTTGTTAGTGTTATTTGTAATAAGGGATTACAATTTCCATTCTAGTGTATTTTCTTAATACTTGTTATACTGAAACGTCTTGAACTTCTTTACTTTTAATAAATATTTTATTTATTAAATAGAAGCCGTTATTTGGCCCTTATGTATATCTTAATTTTGAGAATGGATTTAGTGGATATTAATACTAGTAGGCCACAAAATTAAGATATCATGCTAGCTCGTTTTGTTTGGAGAGATTATGGATAACAGATAATTATTGTACGTCTTTTGAAAATAGTTTCTATAGTTGTTTAAAACTCGGTTGTAATGTTTATTTTTTTTTGGGCACCATTCATTTTAGAATAAAAGGAATTTAATTTTTTGTTCAAAAAAATAAAAAAGGGTATATTTATTAACAAAATAAAAATTCCAAACTTGATTACACTCTTAAAAATTACTTCTGCTAAATAAAAACCCCTTAAACTAGAAGAGTGTACACTATGGTATAG
This sequence comes from Pachyrhynchus sulphureomaculatus, assembly GCA_019049505.1. Taxonomy (NCBI): domain Eukaryota; kingdom Metazoa; phylum Arthropoda; class Insecta; order Coleoptera; family Curculionidae; genus Pachyrhynchus; species Pachyrhynchus sulphureomaculatus. The sequence goes on along the minus strand of CM032454.1, from coordinate 158,310,826 downwards.
GGTCTTTAATTTATGATTATGAAGTTTTTAATAGAAGGCTTGATACAACCCAATTTTAAAAGTTTTTGAAATTAACTCCGCGAATTACCCGTGTAGAGTAGTCGATGGAAACGCACTTGTAGACGGGAAGTAAGATTTTTAGACTGGTGTGCTTATGACTTACGATTGGTTTCTCCTCGTGGGTTTTCCATAAGTTATTTGACCCTTCCTGGTGAGTTTCTCATAAAAATATTGTCTCAGCCATCATCATCCTAGTTTCATTAGGGCTGCTAAACACTTTTTGACCCGAAATGCCTGATAATAAGCAGAATATTTCCCGGAAAGCAAAAAGCCTTAAACTCGAGAGCCAGAAACCATTACTGCACTACTACATCATTGAGAAAAAACACTCTCTGGCGTGCTGGAGAAGAAAGCCACTACGACCTACTGGCAAAAAAAAGAGCCCTTATAATTGCATCTGACCGCTTAAATATCTTCGCCGCTTCTCATTCAAAGTGACGTCTTTAAAATGGCCCACTTCCGGACGAAAAATTAATGCAAACTCAATAAGTCACGTCGGCAACGTGCGTTACACACTGCCGGTTTAAATTAAACTGCTCAAAAATTTAAAACAATGTTTTAAGGTAGACTACTCAAGAATTGAAATCACTGCGATAAATATAAAAATGTAATAAAATATAAATTATAGGGAGAAAAACAGTGTCGTAACATGATATTAAAATCTAGGAAAAAATGAATGTTATAATACAAAAGTAGAAACAGGCCCTACCATAATAGCGATAAGAATAATGAACGTCTCAAATAAGCTTTCTTATAACTTCATTAATAAGAGAGAGTGTTATCCTTAATAAAGGAATTCTTATTTTGTTCTAGTACTGCGCAAGCTTCCAATGGTGGGTTCCAATTAGATGTTATCGTTATCTTTTAAATTACAGCAGTCATTGTAGTAAAGAGAGGAACAATTCCATCATTCTACGACTGCGAAGGCTTCAAATAATAGAGTATTTATATTTAATTTTTTGCCTTTAAACGGCATAAGGTGTGCCAAAATTAGCGTTGCAAACTCTCCCTATTATCATGTTTTTTATATTGGTGCTTATTATTTTATTTTCTATAAATAATTAATATTGACTTATAGGTTCCAACTATATTTAAAGAAACACCTGTTTTAAGGCTATCGATAAAATAAATATTTTACATCATTATCCAGTTTACCAAACAATATTAAATTTACTGTTAAGACATATTAGTTCATTAAACATACAAAATAATGTTTTTTTTGTTTATACGTGCTACTACACAACAGTTATCAGCACTACAACTAAACACTTTACTTTTGAAGTCGATGCTTGTTTCGCTAGGCATATTAGCATCATCAGAAGTGATGATTGTCAGCCATGACAGTTGATGCTAAAATGGTTCACGAAACGCCTATCGACTTCAAAAATAACCTGTTTAGTGTAGTGGTGATGACACAATATAGAGAAATGCCGTTATTGGAGTCCAATAAATTTAAAACTGTAGCATCAACACGACTCGTTTATGTGGAGATGGTTGAGGACTTCTTTACATCTGCTTTAAACAATTTTGGTGGTTAAAAGCAGAGAACATGGTTTCAGTAGTATGGGGTAACATTACACACTTCAAACACACTTTTGACCGTCATTCGTGAAATTATCCTGAATAAAATGATTTCCGAAAGAGGTAGTATAACATGGCCTCTGCGTCGCCCCGACTTGACGTCGATGTTTTTTTTTTTGATTTTTTTGTCAATTCAAAAGTCTACGGTAACAATCCTCTTTCCCTGGAACAATTAATTGAAAATATCCGGTATAAATTCAGAGATCATAGGAAAGACGTGCCGAGTGGTAATCAATAATTTCACTGCTTGCCTAGAAATGTTCTAATTCAGATTTAGATGACACTATTTAGTTTATACAGGGTTTCTAGTGTTCCGTACGGAACACTTATAAGATCACTTCGGTGTCTGACTGTCTGTCTGTTCGTCTGTCACACCCGATTTTCTCCGAAACTATTTGACGTAGAAAGTTGAAGTTTGGTACTAGTATAGAAATTGATGGCCTCATCAGAGCCGTGTAGTTTTGAAAGTTAAATTTTGACTTAGGGGTTAGTTTTGAGGAGTGAAATCGGAAGTGAAACAAAAACTTTTTTACTAGGTCGAGTGGGATGTCAAATGAAAGCTTGTAAAAACACGAGTTCAAAAATATATATAATGTTTTACATGCGCACACTTTTCTTTGTATTATTTTGAAAAAATCGCTGTCCCCCCCCTATCTCGAAAAGTACTGATCCAAAGATTTTAAAAAAATTTTGGAATATTCTCCACGGGGGTAGCTTGAACGAAAATTATCACGAGTGCATTACCTTTAATAATTTATCTGGTAGATAAAAACAAAAATTTCAAGGTCATCAGTTTTCAATAAAGATCGGAAACAAAGCTTGTAAAAACACGAGTTCAAAAATATATATAATGTCTTACATGCGCATACTTTTCTTTATATTATTTTGAAAAAATCGCGAAAAATCGCTGTCCCCCTCTATCTCGAAAAGTACTGATTTGAAAAAATTCTGGAATATTCTCTACGGGGTGTATATTGAACGAAAATTATCACGAGTGCATTACCTTTAATAATTTATCTGCTATATAAAAAAAACAAAAATTTCAAGGTCATCAGTTTTCAGTAAAGATCGGAAACGAACTTTGTTGAAAACTCATTTGGGGTGTGTTTTGTGAACTCACTGATCATTTTATACCTACGTAACAAAAAATTTTATTTCAGAAGCAATCAACGTACGGAACACGAATTGCGCAAGTTCAACTTGCACTTGACCAGTTATTTACTTTATCGCCTTGTTTTTTTTTTTTTTTAATTTGAATATTTTAACCTTCTGTTGAACACGCGCTTAGAGGTTACTAGAATAGTGATGTTTTTATTATTATATTTTTGTTCAGAAGCAGCCAATGTCTCTACCATCTCTTTCCGGTAGTCAACCGAGCAGCTTGTTAAGTTTACCGCCTCGTCAACCATCGATCACCGTTCAACCTAGAAAGATTAGAGAAGAAGTCAACAGTGATGTAGCATTACCTAAAAGCACGTTTATATTACCACCGAGAGATGACGCTGCCGAATATGATGATTCCAGCGATACCCATAACATTGAGGATGATCCCAAGTAAGATTCTTTTAATATTTGGTGATACTAGGTTACTTTTGAGATAAAGAATGTTAATCATTGTCACTGCCACTGACCTCCGATCAGTGAAAGCGAGAAAACCCATAACACTTGAGTTGGAGGGGCGTTTAGACCTTTCATTGTTGTCGAAGCCTTTACGACCTCCCTGAAAAAGCTGGAGTCAGTTGAAAACAGTACGTTCCGTTAAGAGATCGTCTCCTTGCTTCAGCTGTAGATCGATTTCCATTTTGACAGTGTTCAAAATTTAGTTTTATAAAAACAAAGCACAAAGTCTGGTCTTAATATAGAGCGGTTAGACTTATACAGGACATCAATTTGGTCCTGTTAAATGAAGGGACCTGAAGGGGCTCCAATCCACTTCATGAACTTCTAGGATACATTTAATTCTGATTTTTAAATTATTTATTTCTGACAGTTTTAAATTTTATGTCTAGTATGATTGGAGAGAGTCTTTCTTTACGTTTTTAATTTTTTTTTTCAGATTAGTAAAATGGCGTAAATCCAACAAAGCCTTCATAAAACTCCAAGTGACGCCAAATCTCGATTTGCAACTAAACGATGAAGTCATATGTGGATTTACAATGCAACACATTTATACGAATATTATCTCAGCTAATGTCGAAAATAAACAGCCTCAAAAGTATGATCATAAAGTAAGAGTATTTTTAAGGTTGGGAAATATCGTAGGATCTGAATAAACTTAATTTATTAATAATTATTGCGAATAATCTTATTGATTAGGTTTTGGTAGCTTCCGTTCTAAAGGAATATTATTATTTTTTTATAGATGTCACCCATTTTAATGAAAAATATTAACTGTTAATAATCTAATATTAGTCTATAATAACATTGTACCCAAGGTCTAATTCGCACACAGATAATATTTTAAAATTTTTAATTTTTATATATTTAACGTTTGCAGGGGTGTTCTTTTTTCCGCTTATAACTCGTGAACAACTGATTCGATTTTCACGTCTTTTTATTTCACGGGTCAGTAACTTTTCCACAAGAATTTATTCCATGTTTGAATCAAATTGATTTAGTAGCTTTGGAGAAATTGTAGTTTTTATAGGCACTAGTAATATATGCCAGTGGTAAGGTATTAGCTTCCCGGGAATTCTGGTACTTTTTCTGTGTGATTTATTACTTCAATAACGGCAATCGTGTAGGTTACAAGAACAGCTTTAAGAAATATTTTCGTTTTTAGTTCATGAGTATCACTTAATTCTTGAGAAAACTAAAAACTATCTTGATATAAATGTAAACCGTTAAAAAATGTATTCCTTAATTTTTTGCGCTTTATACATACTAGATTTGATTGGAGTTGCTGAGTGGCTTTGTTTTAAATTTTAGTTAGGAGTGTATTTATTTATTTTTGTTAATATTTTTATTATAATAATATGAGGCTCATTTTTAAAGTAAGTATCGTGTTGATATTAAAAAACACAAGGCCATTTTTTTAACAGTTTTATTTTTTACGTGAACCCTCAAACTTTAATATACATGTCAACATAATTTCCACCTATGTAAAGGCTCTTATCGTATCGTCATACCAGCTTCTGTATTCCATCCTCAAAGAAATTTGCCGCCTGGTTTGCTAACCACCGCAATACAACCATTTTGGCGTTGTCGTCGATTCATAGCGTTGACCGCCAAGGTGCTTCTTAAGTGCAGAAATAAACGGTAGTCATTGGGGATTCTCAGCATTAACTGTGCCTTCCCGAGGCAAAAATCCATAAGCAACACCCCCCTGCCGATCCCAAAACACAGTGCACAACATTTTTTCGGTTGAAATTGTTTGCTAGAAGTGCATTTTCTTAGGTAATGTTGAATGTCTTCATTCACGTCAGCAACCCAGGTTTCCGCACCAGGTTATGAATGACGGACGGTCGCCCACTTCGTTTCTTATTGTGCACATTTATACAGCCATCTTTAAATGCTCTAACCCAGTTTCTTATCATTTCATCGCTCAACATTTTCACCATAGATACAGGTACTCAGGGCGCATGCAAGGAACGGCGGTTGCAACGCTGCAGCGACCATATTTGAAAACGGTACTTACTTAAAAACCGCGCCTCGTATATATCAAGCTTTAACACATTTTTATCATATAATAAAGCTTAAATAAAATATTTTAAAAAGAAAGAATGTTTCATTCTAGTCTAAGATTACCCACCTGTCCCCTTAGTCTAGAAATGACTGATTGTTTTAATTTTTGTTGTGGATTGGTCATATAGTGCTGTTCTAAATGTAAAATTGTTATGTCAACATAGCTTAGTTAAATGGTTTTATTTGAAACCTCAGGTTTAAGCGTTTGACCTCAGGGCTAAATGAGATTTACCTGTATAACAAACGAATACTGTAGATCAAATAGTTAAACTCTTGAAAATTTTTGCATTATGAACTAAGTATTTTAAAAGAATAAAAAATCTATAATACACGTTTATGCTGGCTTTACTAACTTTTCACAATTTAAATAATTATTTCTTTTTGAGGATACAGTTTTTTTTGGTTGTTATTTTAACCCCTGGGTAAGTAGTGTTTTGTAGAGCATGGGAGGGAGAATATCAGCTGCGGAACCTGAAAGAATGGTTCGGATGTACATCGAATGAACTTTTCCGAGCAGCGGCTTCTAAAGTGAGAATCGCGATAATTGCCAACCTTCGAGGCGGAGATGGCACTAGAAGAAAAGAAACAAGTTTTTAAGCGACGCATTATACGGTGTCCAGTTAGCTCACTAATTCTGTTACATTATCACTTTTCAAAAATGACGCGTACTATGTTTTTAGTGTTCCGTACGGAACACTCATTGGATCATTTCGGTGTCCATCCGTCTGTCTGTCACACTCGATTTTATCTGAAACTAGAAAGTTGAAATTTGTCAAAAATGTAGGAATTTTGTTGAAAACTCATTTGGGGTGTCGTTTGTGAAGTCATTTATCATTTTATAGGTCCTGAACAAAAATTTTAATCTTAAAAGCAATTATTGCGCCGGTCCAACTTGCACTCAGACTTTTTATGCATCACTAAATATAAAAAAAGATAAATACCCATTTATCAAAACTCGCAAAGACCTGCTGAAGTCTTAGATAAAATTGTATTTTATTTGCTAATCCTGATAATACTTTGTGTTATACAAAACAATAATTTTCCAAAAAAGTATTTCCCCTCTTAATAATCTAAGCAATTAAACCTTTAAAGAATTTTTGCAATAAAAAAACCTATTTTATGTTAATATAACTTTATTACTTAACGTAAGATACAAAAAAGTCATAATTTACAATCTACGACCACGGCGACCTCCCTTCCTGCGGGTGGAGTCAGATGGAATGGGCGTAACATCCTCAATGCGTCCTATTTGCATGTTAGAACGAGCCAGAGCTCTAAGTGCACTTTGGGCACCTGGTCCGGGGGTCTTAGTTTTGTTTCCACCGGTAGCCCTCAGTTTGATGTGAAGGGCCGTAATTCCAAGAGATTTGCATTTTTCAGCGACATCCTAAAAAAACAAAAGCATTATACTAACATCTTTCATTTTATTAATACTTTGATTATTGTTAACAAAACTTTAAAGTCCAGGTAAATAGCTCAGTGGCTGATCCAATAAGTTTTAAAAAATATCAATCTAATTAAAAATAAGTGTGTTTTAAAAACCAATTATAAAACCCCTATAACATGGTACACATTTTTACAGATAATCTATTAATAGTAAAAAGCTTTCTTTATGCAGTATGTGATTAGCTGAATCAAGTTTCAATCAGTGACAGAGAGGCGCTTAAGCCGCGCAAAATTTGGCACTACAAATCTGCTAAATGGGAAGATCTCATGGAATATTTTCCATTGGATAGACATTTGTTTTCGATCCGAAAACCCATTTGACTGCGCCTAGGAGGTCTCCGATATTATTTTGGCTGGTATGGAAGCTTACATCCCTTTTTCGAAGAAATGTCCCTCCAATGGCAAGCCTTAGTTTGACCGAAAATGCAAAGAAGCTGTTGCTTCTAAACATCTTGTCTACCGACAATGGCGCGAAAATCCTAACATCATAAATCATAACACCTTTGTTCATGCCCGGAAGAGATGCAAAGGTATTATCAACGAAACCAAGGGGGCACACAATCAACGAATTAGAAACAAACTTCTCGCTTGTCCCAACAATTCCAGGTCCTTTTGGGCACCTATATGGCTTTTGTAAACATAGATCTACAGGAGATCTTCTGACTTATGTTGTAACACATTTTTGGAACAGCGCATTGAATACTTGGAAGAATTTCGAGCGGTTGCTCTTGACATATCCAAGCATTCGACCGTGTTTGGCACGATAGACTGTTGGTTAAGCTGTGCTCTTATGGTATGTCTGAAAAGTTGTGTTTGTGGCTCTCATGTTTCCTCAGAGAGTGTTTTTTATGAGTGGCAGTCGACGGATTTCTAACACCTTCACTATCAACGCCAGTGTGCCACAAGGCTCCATACTGTTTCCTACTCTCTTTCTCATTTATATTAACGATCTATTGGAAAAGACCGGGAATCCAATCTACAGTTTTGCAGATGACAGTACGCTTATCTCTTCATTCACTTTGAACGCCTGGACATCGGGTACTCAGGCGAATATCCGCAGACAGCAGGTTGTTCAACTTAACAAAGACCTGGAAGAAATTCTATCTTGGGGTGACAGTAACCAAGTGGAATTTAGCGCTACAAAAACCCAGCCGGCAGTTTTTTCTAAAAAAAGTTAACGTTGCTGAACCCGACATAGTCGGGTCGGTGCACTCCATTTCTCTAGCATTGTCGCTCAATTTGTTGGGCGTTAATTTGGGAACAAATATGTCCTGGCATGAACATGTTACAGGCAGAGCAAGGAGAGTTTCTTAAAAGTTGGGAATATTGTTTCGAACCAGAAAGCTTTACACTCCACAACAACTGTTAATTCTTTAAAAAGCTCAAATTCGACCAACAATGGAATATCGCTCCCATGTTTGGGGCTCCGCTCCCAAACACACACTGCATTTGTTGGATTCTGTTCAGAGAAGAGCTGTTCGTCTGATTGGATTGATTCGCTAAATATTGAAGAACGGTTGGTGACTTGAGTCTGTTTTACAAGTATTTTCATGGAAAGTGTTCAAAGGATGTAGCCCGCTTAATTCCTCCCAGAGCGGTGCATGTTAGAAATACACGTCACACTAATGCTTTGCATCTGTATGAGGTTCAGCTTATTACTCCGTGTACAATGCTTTTCAAGCAGTCTTTTATATAAAGGACATCATACCTTTGGAATAATCTGCCCAGCACTGTGTTTCTCTCCGAGAACAATTTATAGCGATTCAAGAATAACGTGAATCGCTTTTTCCACACACATGCTGCTCCTGGAGTGCTTTAGGGACTTCCCTATGGCACATGTGCTAGACCCATAAAAAAAAAAGTTTATTTTCCTTTAAATAGAGAAGTACTTTTATTTTGCTGTTGTCCATTCTATAGGCTCTTCCTTCTACCTTCCGTTGAATAGTAAAAACCTTAAAAGTATCTCTCTTATTCTGGTTCCTATGACTATAAGTTTAGTAAGTTACTTCTCTACCCTAGCTTCTATTTAATAACTTCTTCAATTGTTGTGATGATTTTTAGGGGGATATTTCTATTGTGCAGAAGCTGAAATATACCCCTTTGAATGCTTTTTAAGGTCCACAGAACATACCAAGGCTAATCTATCATAACTGATAGGTTTTTCTGCATTCTGCCTTATCACAAATACTGCATTTGTGATTAAAGCCCTGTTCATCTGCCAAAATTATTTTTTATATATCCATTCACTTATGATTGTTATTGAATTGTATTAGGCAAGTCGATTCTACTATAATTTTCTGGTCACTTCATGCACGCTTTGAAATATGTTAGTATGTTTTTGTTCAATTTCAGGATATATATGGTGATGGTGTTTATTCTTTCTTCTCTTACCTTTTTCAGATTGTTTTTTTTTTTAAGTTTATAATTTTCTCTTTCAAGACTACATTATAAAATGTCCAGTGACTGATGCTTCACAGTTCACTCTCAGTATGAGTTTTTATTAATTTTGTTACAGCTTCTATTATTGGATATATAGTAGCAAATGTAATTTTCTGAATGTAAGTTACACTAAGAAAGGCATTTTACATTTATCTGTTTTTTAGAGGAAACAAGAATCAATTATTTAATTCTCTACAAGTATTAAGACCTATATATACCACAATATATACAACATACTTCTATTAACTATCTGTTAAAAGTTTTGTTTACTTTTTGTAAAATAGAAATAGTTAACAGTTTTTATTTTACCCCAACTGATCTTATATTCTGTATTATAAAAAGAGTGAGTTATTTTAAACATATAAGAAAAAATTGGTTGACATATATAAGTATGTTTTTAAAAGAATATTTTTGAAATTACATAAATCAAATGATTGTATGATAGAGGTTCACTGTTGTTATAATAAGAGTTGAATGATTGGTCCGTTACTTTGTGATAACATTGTTGTTATAATAGTTTGTCTCATCCTTATTATCAATATAAGTCAATATTCCACATTATGTTAGTAGGAATACTTACTTTAAGAGATCCAAAAGATAATTAAAATATAAAAAAACAAAACATCTACCTAACATTGTTAGTAAGTTGGCGCCGTAATAAAATTAAAAAAAAAACAACTTACTTGAGCAGCTAACATAGCAGCATAGGGGGAAGCCTCATCTCTGTCGGCTTTTACTTTCATTCCTCCAGTAACTCTAGAAATGGTTTCTCTGCCCGACAAGTCAGTAACATGTACAAAGGTATCATTAAAGCTGGCAAAAATGTGTGCTACGCCAAAAACAATTTCTCCTTCACGAACTTGAGGGCCCAAGGATACTTGGACTTCCTCTTTTTGAACTTTCCCTTTTCTCGGTGCCATTCTTTAGCCTAAAAATTAAAAAAAAATCACTATCGATTTGGATTTGTATAAACACAGACGGATGTCAACAAAAAAGTTATCTCTAATCATCCCGGTTTAACGAGGAGGAAAAAATATAAAATATACTGTATTATATACTATGGAGTTCCTGGATCTATTTTTCAAAGATATTTTTTCGTTTTTTACATATTTTCAGGATAAACTTTAAAGAAAAAAGTTAAAAACCCGTACCTGCAATGCGTTTCTATCGAGAAACTTTTAGAAAGGGGGCGCTTTTGTTGTGCTGTCAAAGGTGACAGCTGTCAATTTCTTCTATTTTCTTTTAAGTTTTATATCAGTGCCGAGTAAGGAGAATTTGGTTGAATAGGTAATGTTAAAAATGTTGAATATGAGAAATTTATTTTGGTAACTTATCACTTTATTATTAAATTTTTACCGGACTGCAGTTTCGTGGGTCTATCACATTTTCAAAGGCAGAGATTTAATAATAAACTGGTAAGTTAACAAAGTAAATATTCGACATTTATACTATTCTATCACAAAGTAATAGACAAAGCCATAAATAACTAGTAAATATTAAAATAAAAGTTGTAACCACAAATCTTTGGAAGTGGAAGAGTTATAAACATAACCTTGAATTATGACAGTAATAACAATTAATATAGATGATTTACCATACTTCAAAAAATTGTTTTAATTTAGAAAATCTACGTCCCTGTTTAGTAAAGTGCGAAGATACTAGAATCTATGCATACTATAAAGCAGGGGGACAATGATGATGCACGATGGAATAGTTAATACTTTAGATAAAATTCTCGTCCTTACATAAGCAATGTGATATTACAAATTTTAAATAACTTCCCTCTTAATTTACTAAATATGTGGTATAGAATGAGCCAATATTTAACAAAAAACCCGATTTTTTTAGTTTATATAATTTCATTTGTGGTAAGTTAAAAAATAATTTATGCTACATATACTACATATTTAAAAAATAACCTGGAAGTGCCCTTCTCTCAAGGACGTCGCCAGCTACATTATAAATCGCTTAGCTTTGTAATAATTATAAAATATAAATTATGGTTTGATTTCTAACATATAATATTAAGTTTTAATAGTTTTTATTAATTTTTTTAATTATAATGCACCTGAACATTTTTTAGGACCTATTTGCCCTAGGCTTAACGTTTCCTGTATTTGGAACTCATTTACGAAATTTAGGTGCTTCACATACAATAATTGGTGTTTTGATGTCACTTTACTCTGGAATCCAAGTTATATCTGGCCCAGTTGTTGTAAGTCACCTTTTGTTTAACTATACACAATATTAAAACAAATCCCTTCATTTATGAAACTTCTAAAAATAATCATGTACAAATATATTTATTATTTCATTGGTAGTAAGTACAGACAATGACAACAAATAACAATTAAAAAATGAAAATGTTATGTTGTATTGCAGATCTTTCTCCTTTAATTAAAAAATCATTTATTTTTTTTTAAATTCAGCTGCAAGTATGATCAATAGTTAATCACAAAATACCTATATGGAACTGTCAACAATGTTTTTTCAAATTTACTCAGATTCATAATTTTGTAACATAATATGTTGATCCACTTGAGTCTTTAGTTGTAAAATTTAGTTAAAATACATAATTTGTTCATGGAGTGTTAAACTGCTTGGAATTTAGTGTACAGTTGTATAATATCATTTAAGAGCCCACTTTTCAAGGTACACATTTTTTAGTTTTGTTAAATTTACAAGAAATAGAATAATTAATATCTTAAGTAAGGAAAGTAATTTCTTCTTGGTGGAATTTTTTATCAATATTTAAATTTTGATGGACACATAAGATATATAGTAAATAATAGCTGGCCAAGTGCAAGTCGGACTTGTGCAATTAGTGTTACGTACATTGATTGCTTTTAAAATAAAAATGTTTGTTAAGGAGGTATAAAATGATCACACACACACCCCAAATAAGTTTTCAACAAAGTTTTTTTTCCAATCTTTCTTGAAAACTGATTACCTTGAAATTTTTGTTTTTTTTAATATACCAGATAAATTATTAAAGGTTCTGTCCACATGATAATTTTCATTCAATCTATACCCTGTGGAGAATATTTCAGAATTTTTCCAAAATGTTGTAATCGGTACTTTTCGAGATGAGGGGGGATGATTTTTGGCAATTTTTTTTAAAATAACACAACTTCAGCAAAACAACATATACTAAAAATTAAAGTCTAATGATGGTGCTTCATTATGAATATAGCAACAGTATGCCCCGATGCGATATAATACAAGTTATGCCCTCTCTTAGAAATCCCTCAAAATTAATTCACACTCTTTATATTATTAATAATTCTGTATATATAATGTGCAACCTTTTGATGCTACACGTGTAGCAATCTTGTTGTTACAAGATATACCAAAATGGGACCTGAACTATATGAATCTTGTGGCTTCTGCGGTTGCCTTTCTACAAGTTTTGGTACTTCATGAACTTGGACGTTTGCCCCTAATGGTCACAGTCTTTATGCTACAAGAACATGTACTACTTTAAAAACCAGTGACAACTGCAGGATCCAAAAGCTACAAGTAACTTGTCTGGATACTAAGTGAACTATAAGCTTTGGAGTTCTAGACAGCAGATACTAATAAATGTACAGTATATCGACTAATCACAATTTAGATTGAAATATAAAAGTTTAATACATAACAATTATTAAATCGAAAATCTGGAAAAAGCAACAAACACACATCAGTTATATAGGTAAGAACAGAACTGCATTAGTTATCTGTTTCAGAGCTCTCCCTAATTCAGATTAAAACTTTAAAAAAGAATTTAACATGTTTTCGAAATTACTCTGATATTGCTAGGGAGTGTTAAATAATTTAGGGCCTACGTCCCTTATATACCTCCGAGTGGCGATATAAGCCGATTGTGAAGTAGCTACACACTTGTTTGCAGTCGATCTTGTGAAAATATCATGCTGATATACTACTTCCATATTTAAAATTAGTTTGCATATATCTTAAGATATATGTGACGATACGATTTGCTGACAAGTGCAGCAAACAGACCCAGTCAAACATGAAAATTCATGTTCTCTTAATTTGAGACACACGGGATTGCCTTTTTTGTTCATTGAAAAGGCAAAGTAACAAGTTTAATTTACACTTATTGTCAAAAGATTCTGATCTATCTATAATGTCAGCTTTGATATACATTATTTTGCCCTTTCGATAGCTTCTGGTCAGGACCTATTCCTAATAATGATGACAGTATTATCAGCAAATAGAAACATGAGGCAACACCATGAACAAGCCATTCACATAAAGCGAAACACCAAACTCCATTTCTTCCGCCATACTAAATGTACAATTAATTCTAACACTTTGAGTCCTATTTGTAAAGTATAATTTAAAAAATTGTTTGCAATCCCCCTTACTTAAATATTATAAAGTTTCACACAGTTTCAAAAGCCTGAACTAAGTCCACAAAAATCCCTATTGTTTTAAAGCCCTTAGTGAAATTTTTAATTATATAGTCAGTGGTTTATATGATGGCATGCTCAGTACTCATTTCTGCATGGAAACCATATTCTCATTTACAAAACATATTCAATAAGCAAAATTTCTTTAAGTCTCGAAAAATTATTGCCATCAACTTTCTAGAAGACGACTCCGAGTCTTCGCTTTCTTTGGAGGTGAATAGGCCTTATGAATCCATCTACTTCTGCTTCATGAGATCTCAATCCCAAATGTCATTGCCTGTGGTAATTAGTAAAATTGAATTAGTGTAACCGAAATTTTCCTCTTTTAACCTTTCTTATATATACACCCACTATGTCTTAAAGTAAACAGGATTTTTCAAAATAAAAACAAAAACTTATTATTTTGGCAAAATTCATTTATTATGTTCAAAATAGTCCTCTTTGGACTTGATACAGCGTTTGCACGGTCAATAAGCATGTTTAATGAGTTTTTTAAGCTTATTTTTTGAGATGTCCTTCATTATCCTGGTCCACGCCTTTTGGATGTCTTCAATCTCCGCATACGTTTTTTTTTTTCATCGAGAAATGTAATTTTGGGAATAGGTAGAAGCATAGCTATATGTCTATGCTTCATACCAAGCGCGAAGCGCGATGTCTACTATCCAACATATAAAAGACAGAATATATAGTGAATTGTATTCCTCTCTTTCCCACAATGAGTATGATTGGTCGTAATTTTGGAGTCGTTCAACACTTACAACAAAGCAGTTTATAATTTAAAAGATAAAAATTCCTTTGCTATTGTAGGTTAAAATCAATTTTTGTTGATGGAATAAAAGTAGTTTAATATTTCTTTTAATAATAAACTTGAAATAATTATTTAACAATATCTTTTTTTATTTATAATAATTGTAATTATTATAAATAAAAAAAAATATTGTTAAATAATTATTTCAAGTTTATTATTAAAAGATATATTAAACAACTTTTATTTTATCAACAAAAATTGATTTTAACCTACACTAGCAATTCTTATCATTTGAATTATAACCTGCTTTTAGAGCGGGCGGCGGTGACACCGAAGTGTTACCCCATCGATTTAATAGAAATTTCACTTTTGTAGGCACAGTTGACTAATAATATATACAAGAACGTAGTCGTCTAACCCCTATCCTGGTGCAAACGGCGTGAGAGAGATTCTACCCCTCTCTGAAACTGCACTATGACTCATATGTGTAATGAAAAAAACTATGCGTATCTTATCGCATTTAAGTCGTATTATGAAATATAAATGGTCGTCCGCTTGATAGATTGGTGGGTGGCGCGGGCCGACCATAAAGGGTGGTAAGCCCCGAGGGGTATTTTAACCTATCGATTTAATGGATTAATCAAACGATTAGTATTCTACTTTTTAATTTTTATGGTCGTCCAGGTCTCAGCCTGGTAGTATTTTGTGACCAACCAAATTTATCCGCGAAAGTCAGATGGAGCGTTACTCGTCATTACATGATTCTAATGAATTCTAGCCATGTAGTATTTTTTTTTATGGGTCTAGCACACGTGCTACAGGGAAGTCCCGGAGCGGCACGTGTGCAGAAAAAGCCATTCACGTTATTCTTGAATCGCTAATTGAAATTAAATTGAAACGCTTGATTTTCATTACCGCCGTGATGTTTTAAAGCATATTTAGACCTTAAATCAATGAAATCTATTTCTAAATTAATCTGATTTCAATATATTATTATAGTAGTGACGCGTAAATTGATTTAATTAAAGTATCATAAGTTTTGTAAAATAACAATGTTATGAATAGTTTTAAATTTTCATGTATAACGTTAGGGACGTTTTTCGACGTAGTAAAAAGTAGCCAGCTGCACATATCTTTATGCGCCCACCAAGCTGTCACACGGACGACAATTTTTATTTCGTAACATGACTTAAATGCGATAAGATAAGCATCGTTTTTTTCATTACCTACATGGGTTATAGTGCAGTCTCAGAGAGGGGCGAAATCACTCTCTCACGCCATTCGCACCAGGATAGGGGTTGGACGACCATTCTTGTATCTATTTGCCTAGAAATGTGAAATTTTCATTAAATCACACTTTGGTGTCACCGTCGCCCGGACTATTTGTTGTTACGACCAATCATATTCATTATGGGAGAGAGAGGGATACAATTCACTATTTCTTTTGTCCTTCATATGTTGGATAGTAGACCGAGCGCAAAGCGTCGGTTTATGGTACATCTATGAGTCTATAGGTAATAGTGATATCAAGTATCGGTGCTTTCGAGTATTTAGGGTACCCGGTATTTCCGAAAAAAGTACCTGTTACATTGTACCCGATACAAAGTAGCGATCTCGTTACGTAGTTGCCAATAAACCTACCTATACTAGTCGGTGGCTGGCCAGATCATTACTGAACGGCGTAACAGATTCAAATCAAATCATGTAAATAAACTGATTTTTCTCAACTGTAATCAGTTTTTCTTGAGTGTTAAGAAATTAAAGGTTCCCGTTGCTATAAAGTTTATTTTTGTTGTAATATTCATTTACTTATGTTCATTGTTTTTAAGGATTGAGAGTATATAGGTATAGCCTGTCCCAAAATATAAGATCCTCATTTTTGCCGTTTTAAATGAGCAATATAAAAATTCTGACCTTTTGTTTATGATAGGTTGCAGAGATGGACTTAAGAATTTTATTCATTAATGCAAATAAATAAAATTGTAAGTGTTTTTGGAGATGTTTTTTTATAGATGCATGTAAAAACAAATGGATAAGAAGTACAAATATACAGTTTGAATGAATGGGGTTTACAAGAGGGGACATACTGTATAAATAAAAATATATTTTACCTTAAGCCTAATTCGGTTTCACTATCACTGTCATCAGCTGAGGTAATTATCAGTGGTTTTATATTATTTACATAAATATATGAATCTTCAACTTTAACAACGTGCAGAATGGAATTCTTCCAGCTTTCACAAGGTATATCATTTATAACTTTTTACTGATTCAACCACTGACATGCTTAAAGTAGGAGAAACATTTTGTGCCCTTATTTTTGATTTAACTTGATGCCAAATATGTTCAATTGGATTAACCACACAATAATATGGAGGAAGCCGCAAAACAGTGTGTCCCATTTTCTCAGTCATACTATCACAAACATATTCCTTTTTCAATTTATAGTCTTTCAAAACTTCCAAAAGATAACTTTTTTTTATAACAAAAGGCAAAATAAATGTTATTTTCTAACATATATTCCTGTATTTCCGATTTGGTGTTGGCTGCATTAGGAACCTTATGTAGTAGGCGACTATGGTAACTTGTATTGTCCATAACTATAACACTCTGTTCGGGAATATTTGGCAAAAGGGAATTTTGAAACCAATTTTCAAAAAGTTCTGCGATCGTGTCTTCGTGATAGTCCAAACTAGAATCTTTTATGTTTTTTGCAGATAATAGTAGACAATTTGAAACCGAGCCCTTTTCAGATCCAGCATGAAAAATGGTTATTCGTTTACCTTTATTTGAAGGTGCGTTAGTCAGACCTTTTGTACTTCTATCAACTCACCCTTTTTGCACAGTGTCATGAGTATCGAACAATGTTTCGTCAAGGTGATTTATTGGCCAATTCTGTGATCAATACTTTTTAATTTCTTGTAAATAAGTATGTCACAAGATTCGTAATCTTTGTGACTCCATCACTACTTGCTTTTTGTTGATTTTTCGGAACGTGAATCCCATTCTTAAGAGAATTCTGTGAAGGCTTGATCGGCCACAATGTATATTGGTCCCGTCCTGCACCAGTCTTAATTTTATTTTGTCTAGTGTCGGCACCAACTGCTCTTCATACATAGAATATATTTTTCTCCTGATGACGTCTTTTTCACAATCGTCTACATGATGCATTTGAAAATCTTTCCGTTTTTTCCTGTTTCTGAGTGATGGTTTTTCCTAGAATACCCTTAATCGTAGAAATTGGGGTTTTTGCTAGTTCACTGGTTTCTTGCAAAGCATTTTGTTTATTCAAATTTCTTTTTACCAAACTGTCGTAAACATTTTTCACTATTTGTTTAGCGTCAAGTGATAAATGTTTTTTCTTGCGATAGCCACCATTGCAATTTTCCCACGGACGCCACTTAGTTAAAATAGAACCGTTACGTTGTAAGTAAAACTAAAAATAAAAATAATAAAAAGTATCTTTCGAATCTTAATGGGGACCTGTGGTCATTAGGCCTATATTATCAAATACTTAAAGGGCTCCAATCCGGGTTGCCAGGTAGTAAATATGTAGGTAACAATAGATTCAATATGATCGCAGGTACAAGTGAGGGCAGTATACAAAGCAGGTAAATAAAAATACGTTTATCGTAATAACTGGCAACTATGCATAAACCTTAATAGGGTCGTTTATTGCCCCATTGAAAAAGCAAAAAGGTAGGATCTTATATCTTGGGATTTACTTTACTTTTTTAATTTTCTGTATTATATTTGTGTATTATATTATTAAAATATCTTTTTATTTTAATTTAAAATTGTTCCTAAAGCCAGGGAATAAATATTTTCAAAATTCCTGATTTATTCTTTATGTATTTATTATTGTGTCCAATTAATTTAGTAATTAAAAAAATATTCATATTCAATTCAATATTCATAAACGACAAAATGTGTACTTGTATTTCATATACCTATTTAATAAAATATTGCATGCACGACGTGCAAATTTTGCTTGCATTCCTAATAGCGCACCGTTTGTATTTATCATCCAGTTTAAGTTCGGGTATATGTATATATGCATAATTTATAATTGTATACGCCCACCCATTCTTGTCAATCATTACTATTGATACCGAATGTACCGAAACTGAACGCCATCGATGGAGACGAGATATATTTCGTGGAGACTAGTAGGTATCGGCCGCTACTGGTATGACATTGGTAGTTTTAGTTTGGTTGACCGTAGACCGCAGACGTCATCAATGTGTAGATACATGGTACCGGGTACATTTATTGCCGACTACCCAGTACTTCGGATCCGGACGAGTAACGGGTACTTGGTATCCGGTAGTTACAATATTGACATCTCTAATGGGTAGAAGTCGCACGGAGCCAAATCAGGCGAATACGGTGAATGGTTGTTGGTTAAAACGCCGTTGTTAATAAAAAATCAGTAATAAATGTCGGACGATGAGATTGTGCATTATCGGGTAACAGTCGTTAACTTCCACTTTCACGATATTGTGGCACACTTCATAACACCTAGATAATACATATCATTAACTGTTTGAGCAGGTGAAACGAATTCCTTGGGTACTATATCCTCTGAATCGCAGAAACAAATCAGTATTGTTTTCACTTCTCTAAATGACTTTTTTCAGGATTTTTTTCTCTTGGATGCTGCCATTCAGACCTATGGCGCTTGGTTTCTAGATCATATTGAAAAGACCACGTCTCATCGTCAGATACACTGGAATACTGGAATTTTCGTCCTTTTTTGACTGTTCATCTCTTTACAATGTTGAATTCAAAGCAATTTTTGGTCATCAGTCAGTTTGCGTGGTACAAACCGTGAATAAATCTTTCTAAGCTCCAAATGTTCAGTCAAAATGCGATGGATTGAAGCTTTAGACATACTTAGTTCCATTTTAATGTATCGCAACAAAGATTTCGGCTCTGTGATGAATTCACGAATAATTTCGATATTTTCTTCGATTATCACAACTTTTGGTTGGCCAACATGTTCATCGTCATTTAGGTCCTTACTACCTTCTTTAAAACGTTTATACTACTCATGAACTCTGCTGCGGGATAGACAATCATCACCATAAACACTTTCATCAATTAACACGTTTCGGTAAATGTTTTACTAAGTTTTACAGAAAACTTTGTATTCGTTCTTTGTTTGATATTCATTTTTCAGCCGATAGCTAAAATACACTGCCACTTTAGGCGCAATATCTCAGCTTCTATTCCTCCAATTTTCTTAAAAATTAGAAATCTGTCAGCTAAAGAGGTGTCTTTCCCACGCATATTATATCTAATCGGTGGCCACTAATAGTGCCTATTTTTAAAAGCCTTGTTTACATTGAGACACACTGTGTAGATAACTTTGTCGACAAATGAGACATACTATAGGCATTACAGCTATTTTTAGTAAATGAAATAATTTAAATAACATGTGTTAAATTTGTTCACTTTTACACTTTCTATTATAATAAATCTTCAGATGGTTATAAACATTAATTAATTGTAATACCTAATTAGTCCGTTAAATTAAGTAATTTCCTTTTATATTTCAATAAAACGACCTTTATTATTTAATTAAAAATGCCACAGATGTCAAGTTCATTGCCTTCAATACCTGCAAATAATATGTAAGTTTAAAATAACTTTGAAATATGGGAAAAGTGTTTTAAGATTTTTAAACAAGGTTAGACAAAGTGCAAATACCACTGAAAAAATTATTTACTGAATGTTGTTTCTTAAATTTTATGACTTCAATCGTCTCCTTAGCGGTAAGATATAACAAATTATATTTCTAGCTGGTGAAAGCCTAAAGTTTAAAAGCATACGTACCCTCCGTCAGGTGCTTTTATGGCCACAAACTAATAGAGGACTGTCCAGCTAAGTTTGCAACAGTTACTGCCGATACTTAGGGTTCCACCTTATTCATCTAAAAATCAGTATCGGCTACTGAAACTAAATAAAGTCCATATTTCAGCAGTGACCCATTGAGCTGCTGTTTCACCATTTTAAATTTTTTTTTGTATATACATTATATATATATATATATATATATATATATATATATATATATATACATATATATATATATATATATATATATATATATATATATATATATATACATATATATATATATATATATATATATATATATATATATATATATATATATATATATACATATATATATATATATGTATATATATATATATATATATATATATATATATATATATATATATATATATATATATATATATATATATATATATATAGCAAACAAAATAATATAGTAAAAGAATATTATTTATTTTTGTGAATATATTTATTATTATTATTCTTATATTTATATGTGCAAAAGTTTCCGGCCACTTTGTACTAGGAGCAAAATTATTAGTCCATATGCTCTATAATAGACTTAAATTATATTTTTATGTTAATATTTTGTAACCATACCCTTTGCAGCGATAACAGCCGCACAACGATGTGGCATTGACTCAATTAATCGATTAATACAAGTAGGTGAAATTTTATCCCATTCTTCCTTCAATGATTTGAATAATGCGGCTTTATTTGAATATGTACGCTTTCAAACTTGACGATCTAGCGTTTCCCATAAGTGTTCTATTGGGTTCAAGTCCGGTGATTGAGATGACCAGCTTAAAACTCTCACATTTGAAGCAGAAAATCACTGTTTTAACAACTTGGATGTATATTTGAGCTCATTATTTTGCTGAAATAGCCAATTTTGCGGCAATGTTTCTTCAGCATATGATAACAAATTGTTTTCTAAAATGTCCTTGTAAATATCAGCGTTCATATTTCCGTTGGTCTCGATCGATGGACCGACTTCTTGTGCAGAGAAAATTCCCCAAACCATCACACTTCTTCCACCGTGTTTTACAGTAGGAACTGAATATCATTTCTCGTACGAATAGGACGTCGTACATGTTGTCTACCATCGCTTCAAAAAAAATTAAATTTAGATTTGTCTGAGAAAGCTACTTTTTTCCAGTCTTTGATTGTCCAATTTAGGTGATCTTTGGCAAATTGTAATCGGGCCTTCTTATTCTTTTTACTGATTAATGGTTTAATACCTATACGGCCAAAAAGTCGCACATCATATAGTCTTCGTGTCACAGTACTACGACTAACATTAGCTAGGTTTTCATCCTTTAGTTCGCGTGCAATTTCGGCAGCAGTTTTCTTGACATCCGCAGTTGATTTGCGTTTAATGATACGATCTACTTTTTTAGACGTTTTTCTTGGTCTTTCACTACGCGGACGATCTTTTAAATCATATCCACAACGGTATTTTACAATAATATCGTTCACGGTTGATTTACCTATCGATATTAATGAAGCAATCTCACGAGAAGACTTCTTCTTTTGAAAATTTTATTACTTTCGCACGAATTTGGATTTGCATATGCCGAGCCATGTTTATGCTCCCACGATCTTTTATAAACTAAATGTGAACATTCAACGCGCTATTATTCGTAAATGTATCTTTGAACGTCCTACTGCGTCAATGTATATTATCTGGCCGGAAACTTTTGCACCTATAAATATAAGAATAATAATAAATATATTCACAAACATAAATAATATTCTTTTACTATATTATTTTGTTTCCTATATCTCATACTCACATCTCATAATGACTAAAAATCATTAGTATCTTTTTTTAATAAATTAAAGTACGAAATTTCACTGGCTGGAAATTTTTGCACGTCAGTGTATATATATATATATATATATATATATATATATATATATATATATATATATATATATACATAAATATATACGTATATATATATATATATATATATATATATATATATATATATATATATATATATATATATATATATATTGAGGGAAATATTCCAACAACATGGTGTTATTCGGAGGTTATACTTCTCTTTAAGAAAGGCGATAATGCTGATATCGAAAATTATCCATCCATATCTCTTCTGTCGCACTTACATAAGCTCTTCACTAAAATCTTAACAAATCGCTTAGCAGCAAAACTAGATTTCTGTCAACCTGTCAACAGGCGGGCTTCAGAAAGGGATTTAGCACGATCGACCATCCCTGTACAGTACATACTGACACAGAGAAATGCACAGAATATAAGGTACATATAGCCTTCACTGATTTTCACAAGGCATTTGGTACTATTGAAATCTGGTCCTCTCTAAAGTCCTTCCCCTCAGGGGCTAGAGTGGTCACCGTCACTCTAGTACGGGGAGTGACGTCCCCGAGGTACCCGAGTCATGTAGTGCCGTCCTGTCCCTCCTTATGTCTGTCCTGTCTTATGTTCCCATGCGCAATCCTACAGTGTGAAGAAACCGTGCTTAGAGGATGTATGACTCAGCGCAAATTGAGTCTCTAACGGTTCCGTCAGATACCGGGCGCCCTCTGACGTACTTAAGCCTTACCTCTGTATCCGGGCTCTGCGGAGGCGGACCGCTTATTTCCCAAGCTACTCGTGGGACCAGAAATGATCTCAAATAAAAATAACACTAATTTTCCCCCTCTTACCGGTCACAAGCGACCGAGAATTGACTCAGGTGCAAATTCCCCAGTTATCCCTACTTTCGACAAGTTCTTTAAAATTTCAATGGAAAATGGTACTTTTAAAACAATATCCCCGTTTATACTATTTAAAGCCCTCCAGTCCACCTTTGGTACGTTGTCAGACACAAGAAAACAATCCGATGGTTCGATCCTCATCGAGGTCAATAATGATAGACAAGCCGATATCGCAACACACTTAAACAAACTACATGATATTGACGTAACCTCTTCCGCTCATAAGACCCTAAACGTCGTCAAAGGCGTTATCACCTGCTCTGATTTACAACACTGTTCTGATGAGGAAATCCTCGAAAACCTCAAAGACCAAGGCGTCACCGAGATATATAGAATCCCAAACAGGAAGGACAATACTAAACCTTCGTACACCTGCATAATCTCATTCAGATTATATCAGCTCCCCTCAAGAATCCGCGCTGGATGGTATTCCATTAGAGTTAGACCTTACATACCCGCTCCAATGAGATGCTACTCGTGTCAAGAATTCGGGCACACCGCAATCAAATGTACCCAAGCACCCACATGCCCATCCTGTGGGCATAATAGTCATCCCGAAGCTCCTGCCCCCCCCCCCCAAAAGCTCCAATTGTGAGAAATCACACTGTCCAAGATATAAAGGCTGTCAAAGATATAAAGCAGAATTTGAAATCCAGAAAATTAGAACCATGGAAAAACTCTCATAATTCGATGCCAAACGCAAGTATAACTCTATTCACCCTGCCTTTGCTCTTTCCTTCAGCTCAATAACCAAAGGACCAAAAAAAAACGATGGTCAACGCAGCCACCCAATGCGACCTCATTCGCCCTCTATCCTCCATCCCCTCCCCCTCCCCTCAACCCTTCCTTCCCACCCCACCCACACATTCCCACTCCTCCATCTCCATCCCCCCTCCTAAACATCCCTCTGACCCAACAAATCACCAAAAACCCGACCCCAAATCCAACTCTTCCAAACCTCCTACGTCCAAACCCCCCCTCCCAACCTTCACGCGCCATACTCCATCCCAAAAAGACCCCCCCAAAGAAGAAGCAGAGCCGCTCTGCTAAATCCACCTCCACATCGTCCAGCGAATCTATCCTGGACATCAGTACTCCAGATATGAATATAGATATAGATCCCGTAAAATCCATCAAACAAATTACCAGGAAAAAGTAATCACCTTTTTTCTCAACAATCTTCCATCCTATCTTACAATGGAATGCAAACGGACTACTCCCTAGAATAGAGGATCTTTCTTTATTGTTAAAAACCTATAAACCCTCAATATTAGCAATACAAGAAACCAACTTCAAAGAAAATCGTTCCAAATCCCTAAAAAATTACCACCTAAAGCCCAAATTCGACCAACTATGGAATACTGCTCCCACGTTTGGGGCTCCGCTCCCAAACATACACTGCATTTGTTGGATTCTGTTCAGAGAAGAGCGGTCCGTCTGATTGGGGACCCGGAATTGACCGGCGGCCTTGATTCGCTGGAACATCGAAGAACGGTTGGCGACTTGAGTCTGTTCTACAAGTATTTTCATGGAAAGTGTTCGAAGGATGTAGCCCGCTTAATTCCTCCCAAAGCGGTGCATGTTAGAAATACACGTCGCGCTGGTGCTTCGCATCCGTATGAGGTTCAGCTTGTTACTCCGCGTACGACGCTTTTCAAGCAATCTTTTATATGGAGAACGTCATCCTTTTGGAATAATTTGCCCAGCGCTGTGTTTCCCACCGAGTACAATTTACAGCGATTCAAGAACAACGTGAATCGCTTTTTCCGCACTCGCGCCCCTCCTGGAGCGCTTTAGGGACTTCCCTGCAGCACGTGTGCTAGACCAATAAAAAAAAAAAAAAAAAAAAAAAAAAACCTTATACACAAAAATAGAGTAGATCAACAAAAAGCCTCTGGAGGCGTTGCCCTCTATCTCATAGAACACTCGATTTCACTCAAATTCCTCTCTCTACTCCTTTAGAAGCAGTGGCCGCAAGATACACTTACCACACTCCCATCACCATTTGTAACCTATACCTCCCTCCCGCCATTCACATCAACACCAACTCCCTATCAGCCCTCACTGCTCAACTCCCTACCCCATTCATCCTACTAGGTGACCTCAATGCTCACCACCCCATGTGGGGCTCCCGCTCCTCTTCCGCTAGGGGCAAAATGATAGCTGATTTCATTATACAGAACAACCTTGCTATTCTAAATCAACCGGCAAACACTTATAATTGTTGGTCATCGGGCACATTTTCCTCAATAGACCTAACTCTCTGCAGTCCTTCTCTCGCAAATTCCCTCGAATGGGACATATCCCCTGATCCCTACTCCAGTGACCACTTCCCCATAATTATTCGCTACCCTCAGACATCCACCCACTCTCATACCCATACACCTCCCAAATGGAACCCAGCAAAAGCAGACTGGCCCAAATACACCTCCATAATCAGCACCTCCACCGACCCCATACTGGATATTAATGCAGCTCTACACCACTTCACAAAATCCATTATTAACGCTGCCAGTACTACCATCCCAACCAAAAACTCGCTCCCTAACAAACCCCCAGTCCCCTGGTGGTCAGCTGAATGCTCTAAAGCAATTCAAAATCGGAAGAAAGCACTTAATAGATTCAAACGACACCCCATCTCTGAAAATTTCATACAATTCAAGAAAATGAGATCTAAAGCTAAAAGAATAATAAAATTGGCAAAAGAAAGTTCCTGGAGAAACTTCGTATCCAATATAAAATATCCTATAACATCCAGTTCCCTCTGGATCTCCGTAAGGAAAATGAAAGGGCTTCCTACCAACCATATCCCTATCCTTGCATCCAAAAATAGTTACCTCTCTAATTCACTAGACATATCAAACGAACTAGCGACCCATTATCATCACAAATCACTGCCTCTCAATCCCTCCTCTGCACATAATTTCGACAAAACAATATTCAACACAACTCTCTCTCTCCCCTACAATACCCCATTTTCCTTACAAGAACTTACCTACTCATTACAAAACTCCAAAAGAACATCACCTGGACCAGATACGATCCTCCTAGAAATGTTCCAACATCTCCCACTTCCAATGTTTGAACACCTCCTATCATTATACAACCATATCTGGATCAATCACTCCTTCCCTAGTGATTGGCTAAAATCAATCATCATACCCATTCACAAGCCGGGCAAACCCAGATCTGTTCCAGACAGTTACCGTCCCAGATCTTTAACCAATCATCTATGTAAGGTCCTTGAAAGAATGGTGCTCCACAGACTAACCTGGTTACTGGAAACCAAAAACCTGCTCTCCCATAAACAATTTGGCTTTCGGAAGTATCGGTCTTCTATCGATCACCTGGCCTCCCTCGATACCGAAATCAGACGCGCTTCACACCAAAAAAAGCACACCCTATTAATCTCTCTCGATTTATCCCAAGCCTTTGATAAGATCAACAAAAACCTCATAATCTCACAGTTGGAGCGCTTTGGGCTTAAAGGTTCTCTCCCTATCTTCATTCTTAACTTTCTCCAACCCAGATCCTTTAAAGTTAAAATCAACAACGTTTTATTAAACTCCTTCATCTCTTCTCTAGGCATACCACAGGGATCTGTTTTGAGTTCTGCCCTTTTTAACATTGCCCTAACCAAATCCCATCCACAACAAACTACAAGATATTTGCAGATGACATCATACTTTACACTGCATCTTCTTCATCGCAGTGGTGCACTGAGATCCTACAACAATCTACCTCCCTCTTAAACGCTTGGGCCAATGACAGTGGACTCTCATTTTCCCCCTCCAAATCATCTTACATACACTTCTGCAAATTAAGAAACTGTCCTAAACTCAATCCCCTTCACCTTGCAAACTCAAACATACCCTCTACAGACTCACTCAAGATCCTCGGACTAATCTTCGACAACAAATTTACATGGACTCCCCACATCAAACACCTCATAGCACGTACCTCCCCCGACCTAAACCTCCTAAAAATCCTCTCAAACACATCTTGGGGTGCAGACCTCCCTTCTCTCCAAACTATCTATAAATCACTTATCTTTTCTAAGCTCGCCTACGGCGACTTCATTTACGACTCTGCGGGTTCATCTGTCAAGAAGCAACTTGACACTATACAAGATACTTCTCTCCGTGCAATAGCTGGTGCCTTCCGCACCTCCCCAATCTCTAATTCCCAATGTGTTACCTCTACCCCCCCTTTGTACCTCATCAGACAATACTCACTCTTAAAATTCTACTCCTACTCATTATTCCGCCCCTTCACTAGACATACCCTGAATCTATCTTCAATTCATTGCTCATCTATAACCTCTATAAAAAACTCTATTCCCAACAGAATCACTACCCTACTAACTCTACACAACATCTCCCCCCCCAAATACGACTACCCACTGCACTCACCTTTCCCTCCATGGCTCTCTAACTGTCCTCCAGTCGATTTTTCCATGCTCACACAAAGGAAAACGGAAACCCCTAACCTACTGCTTAGGAAAACATTCCTGGAAAGAATAGCAACTCACTATCCCAATTACACTCTGCTTTATACTGATGGATCCAAAACAGACAAGGGGGTGGGTGCATCTTTCACCACTTCTTTTACCAACAAAATGTTTAAACTCCCATCGTACACCTCCATTTTTTCAGCCGACCTTTTGGCAATTAAAGAGGCCATACGCCACGCTCTAACCCAGAGGTGTCAAACTCAATTTTGCAGAGGGCCATATATTAAATTTAGAATGTGTAGGCTAGCCAGATTCAAATAAAAAAAATGTACTGAATTATTATAACATTTTATTTATTTAATTATATAGTATATAATATACGGTTGTTAAAAATTATGATTCTTCACTGCGATCGCGGGCCTTATTGATACGTCCCGGATGCGGCCCGCGGGCCGTATCTTTGACATCCCTGCTCTAACCCTTAGAGTTGCAATGCGTATTCTAATCATCTCCGACTCCTACAGCGCTCTTGCCTCAATAAAATCACTAAAATTAAAATACAATTATGTTCGCCAGATCTTAGACCTATGCCACATGGTAATTCTAAAACATCGTAAAATTGCCTTCTTCTGGATCCCCAGTCACATTGGCATCAGAGGCAACGACAAAGCCGACTTACACGCAAAACTAGCAATCATAACCTACGTTCCTTATTCCAACTGAACTGGGACCTAATACGTCCTGATAATAAGCTATGGCTTATTAAACTCCTGGTCTACCCCCCCTTAAACTCCTTGAATATAACTAGAGAAGAAAACATCCTCATGCGAAGACTGGCCATAGGACATACCTACAGTACTCATAGACACCTATTACAAAATGAACAAGCTCCTACATGCCTCTTATGCAATTCCCCTTTGACAGTCTCCCACATAATTGAGACCCCACACTTAAAGTCTATCAGAGATAAACATCAAATCCCTTCAAACCTATCACTATTAATAGCCTCATTCGATTCACTCCACACCAGTATTAAAAATTACCTAAAAGAGATCAATTTTATCGTATAACTAATCGAACACTCTCAGAGGCGCTAAATGACCTGGCAGTCGATGCGCCCTGACCCCAAAATATCCATCCATCCATCCATCTAAAGTCCCTGGCGAATGCTAGAATAGATTCCAGATATATAAAGATAATAGAGAACATCTATAAAGAAGCATCTATACATATTAACATTGACGAAACAACTGTTACTAACAATATACCACACAGGAGTGCGACGAGGAGAAGCTATCTCATCTAAATTATTTACGCTGGTCTTTGAAGACGTCTTTGAGGAGTTAAATTGGGATGAGAAGGACATCAACATCGATGGTAGTAGACTGAGTGACTTTAGGTTTACAGACGACATAGTCATGATAGCTAATAACACCAATTAGCTATAGAAAATGTTAAACTAACTGAATGTGGTCTTTGCAAGGGAAGATCTTAAAATGAATTTTAAAAAAACTAAATTAATGAGCCCTGAAAATACCAACATACAGATAGGAAATAACTCCATAGAACGCGTCGACGAGTGTATCTACTTAGGTCACACTATTAAGATCGGAAAGGAGAACCAGCATGCAGAAATTACCAGGCGAATAAGGCTAACATGGACTACAACAATACCTATAAACCCAACAGCTAAACTCTACAATACCTGTGTCTTACTTGGTTAGCACATATGGACTCGAAACGACGTGCCTCACTAAAGCATTTAGTAAAAAGCTCGTTACTTCACAGAGAGCTATGGAAAGAATCATGCTTGGTATCTCTGTTAGAGATAGAATTCATAACGAGCAGATAAGGAGACGAACCAAAGTTAATGACATAGCTCTGGAGGCAGCAAGGATGAAGTGGCGATGGGCGCGTCATGTGGCTAGATCATCCCGGGACACATGGGTATATAGGGTCACTGTATGGAGACCCAGAGAAACAGGAAGAGGCTTGGTACGTCCATAGAAACGATGGGTCGATGATATAAGAGTAGTAACAAGCAAGCAGTGGTTAAAAGTGGCAAAAGATATGGAAGCACGGAAGAGATTAGAAGAGGAGTGAACAAACTTGGGTTGACAAGAAAAATATTGATATATTGTTCTTCCATCGGCTTTTTGTGAACTTTTCCTCTCAATCGGTCTAAATAAGTGCTTACGAATTTTGCGGTAGAAAGTCAAGGTGGTCAGAATTTTTTAGAGCGTCTTGGTTTAAATCTTCCATGTTTCCAGAACCTTACTTATGCTCGACTTAAATATTGATCTCATTAAAAAATCTGATGCAGTGATAAATCTACCAATGTATTTTTAAATTAATATCCTGCTTATTATAAATAGTTGCAAAAAGCTCGGCAAACAACGGCCTGAAAGATTCAAAAACGTATTTTCTCAAATAGGATTACAAATTGTTGTTAAAACTGAACGTTGGGAACTTGAATATGTTTTATTGTTTTTTTTTTTTAGGGTGGTTGGACTGATGTAAGAGGCAGAAGAAGTGTTTTAAAACAGGTTTTATTCATTTCAGGACTTTGTTATGGGTTATTAGGACTTACAAATTCGTTTACTGTTATTGTTATTATAAGAATAATACTAGGTAAGTATAGCGT
This sequence comes from Pachyrhynchus sulphureomaculatus, assembly GCA_019049505.1. Lineage (NCBI taxonomy): Eukaryota > Metazoa > Arthropoda > Insecta > Coleoptera > Curculionidae > Pachyrhynchus > Pachyrhynchus sulphureomaculatus. Next base: position 158,280,743 of record CM032454.1, on the reverse strand, counting down.
ATATAAATCATGCACAAATTATTTTTTATGTTTATATGTTCATAATGTAATGCTTTATTATTAGGGGTTGTCAAGCACATTCAAAGCATTTGCAAGGCTGTGATATCAGATATTTTACCTTCTCAAAAGCACACCGAAGCTTTTGGTAAATCTGCTGCCATATCTAGTGTAGGTTTTATAGTGGGGCCAATTTTCGGTGGTCAGATTTCAGAATTACCAAATGGATTTAGTTATGTTTCTTGTTTGACAATGATTTTGTTTTGGATGAATATTGGTAAGTTCGTAGTTTTGTATTAATTTAATAGGAATTCTATAGTGTTTAGAAAATTGTAGGGTCTGCCTACCACGAGCCCTAGGCCCAGAATCTGTTTACTTAATTTTAACAGAGCTGAAAAATTGATTTTCGAAACTTGATTGACGAAAAGGCATTGACGGTCATTCTGATCTAAAAAATGTTCTATAAGTTTGACATAATTTTAATGTGTCAGGACGATTTTGATAAATTTTGTCAGTACAGGATGAGTCAACGATAGAGTAAAGTTCATTATCTCATTTGTTTCGGGAATGACGAAAAAATGTTAAATACTTCAAAAAAGTGTGGCCGATATAACATATGTTTTTTAAAATGGAACATCCTATTTTCTAATTTATTTTTAAATTTTGCGTAAAATTTTATAACTTATTTGCCCAGCTTAAAATTTGCCTAGAGCTGTGTTTCCCAGCGAGTACAATTTACAGCGATTCAAGAACAACGTGAATCGCTTTTTTTTCCGCACACATGCCGCTCCTGGAGCGCTTTAGGGACTTCCCTGCAGCACGTGTGCTAGACCCATAAAAAAAAACTTTTTTATTAATAATGTTATATACCTAAACCTAGTAGTTTTTCTAATATTTCAATTTTTCTAAAAAAATACTAATTTTCAGTTTTGTAAAAAATTGTCAGTAGCGCCATTGTTTCTGAAGGTGGAATACTCATAATTGGTACGAGCATTCTATAGAGATGACAAAAAAAGATATATGTAAAGAAATTTGAGTTAGATGCTAGAGGGTGTTCAAAATAAATTTATACATTTCGAGTTTTCTATATTCAAAAATCTCAATTTTTTAAAATGGCACATCCTGTATGTTATTATTTTTTCTGATAGATTTTACAAAACCCTCCAACTTTTATTAAGTCTGACATATACCTATTTCTAATAGTTTTCGATTTATTTTGAATTTTTCAATTTTTACCCTTGTTTTTAATACACTTACGCTATTGTGAAAACATAAAAAATAGCTAATAATAATTTTAATATAGTTTAACTTATCTAATGATTAATTATTATGACGTAAGAAATGTTCAAATATGCCCGTCTACTTGAATACACATGTTTAGTCGTTTTACTATATTTTCCTTCATTTTTCTTAGCATAAAGGGCGTTATTGCCCTACACGCATCCCGTATCCTATTTTCTATATCTACTAGTGTTGTAGGGGGATTCACATAAAAACGATCTTTAATGTAACCCCACAAAAAGAAGTCTAAAGGTGTTAAGTCACATGACCGAAGGGACCGCTGAATGAATCCATCCCTATCGATCCATTTTTCTGGGTAACGATCATTTAAAAATTTCCGAACTTCCCCGTGGTAATGACCAGGAGCTCCGTCTTGTTGAATCCACATTGTTCCCTTTCAAAAAATTTAGATATATAGGCCCGTTAAGCTGTTCGCGGAAAAAATATGGACCAATAGTTCGAAAATTTAATATTCCACACCATACATTAAGCGACCAATGGTTTTGGTGTTGAACTTCCCGGACCCAAAATGGATTAACTGTTGATTAATAATGCATGTTATGGCTGTTAACTGCTCCATTAGTGCCAAAAGTAGTTTCATCAGAAAACATTATTTTGGATAAAAAAATTGCATCGGTCTCTATTGCTCCATTCATGATGGTACAAAAGTTTGTTCGTCGTTCAAAATCACGGTCTTGAAGTTCTTGGTGTAGTTCCATATGAAAGGGATGATACTTGTATTTTCGCGTAGTAATAATAATCATTAGATAAGTTAAACTATATTAAAATTATTTTTTATTATGTTTGCACAATAGCGTAAGAGCATTAAAAACGGGTAAAAATTGAAAAATTCAAAATAAATCGAAAACTATTAGAAATAGGTATATGACATACTTAATGAAGGGTTTTATAAAATCTATCAGAAAAAATAATAATATACAGGGTGTGCCATTTAAAGAATTTGAGATTTTTCAATTTAAAATAGTCGAAATGCATAAGTTAATTTTGAACACCCTGTAGCATCTAACTCAAATTTCTTTACATATATCTTTTTTATAAGCATGGGGATCATATAGCATAGTAAAAAAATACTGTCTGTAATAAAATATAAATGTCAGTTAATCACCAGTGTGTATTATTTATGAAACTGCTTGGAAATTTATTTCCTTCGTATAATTACGTGTTTATTTTTAATTTTCTTCAAAGATAGTGAATAATGTATACAGTGTTTCTCAAAGTAAATCAGTACATCTTTCACTCACATTATGTCTAATTTTCATGACAATCAGATGAACCTATAACCGAATTCGTCAAAAAAGAGCCGAAATCTTCGTTGCGATACGTGAAAATGTAATTAAATATGTCCAAAGCTTGAATTCATCGAATTTTGACTGGGCCTTAGAAAGATTTGCGAATGGTTTGTACCACTTCTAATTCAACATTGTAAAGACCTGATTAAAGAGTTAAAAACGGACAGAAACTTGAAGTTATTCCATTGTAGCTGGCGATGAGACGTGGTGCTTTCAATATAATCCAGAAACCAAGCGTCAAAGCTCTGAATGGAAGCAGTCAAGTGACGATAGTCCCAAAATAAGTGGTTTGGAGATGTCAAAAGTAAAAACCATGTTGATTTGTTTCTATTATTCGGAGGTTACAGTGCACAAGGAATTCGTTCCATTTGGTCAAATAGTCAATGCTGTGTATTACCTCGGTGTTATGAAGCGTTTATTGTCGCGTATTTGTCGTGTACGACCATAGTATCGTGACAATGGAAATTGCCGACGATTATACGATAATACACGATCTCGTCGTCCAACGCTTATTAGTGATTTTTTTTTTACCAAAAATATTTTAACCATCATCATTCACCGTATTCGCCTGATTTGGCTCCGTGATTTCTATTTATTCCCAAAATTATATTTGTGGATGAAAAGCGTTATGCGGGCCTTGAAAACACTCGACCAGGATAATGAAGGACATCTCAAAAGACGAACTAAAAACTCATTTAACATGCGTTTATGTTGCAATGCTATGTTTTTTTTTTAACACCAAATATACACACAACATACATTTCACAAACAATACATTTTTTATTGTCAGCTTCTTTGAAACTAAGTTTGTAAGGGGGAAGTATTAAATGGCTACTCCTACCAGTTTTTTTTACATGTAAAACCTGGCAATAAAAAATGTATCCTTTGTGAAATGTATGTTGTATGTATATTTGGTGTTAAAAAACATGGCATTACAACAGAGATGTTTTCAATGCAACCATTTTGCGAAAATCATTTTCAATGCATAGCAATTATGTATAAACCTCAGCATTCTTGCAACCAAGTATTTCTCTCCATATGTGTATACGAGTTTATCTTGTTGTTAGGTGCAAAAAGTGACTCATACATCCAAACGGGATTATTTTGAACATAAGGGGTGATTCATTTGTCTTGAGACTAATTTCAGGCGTGTGTATAAGTGAAACTAGGAAAAATATTTCAAATGCATTTGCTTATATCGTATAAATTTAAATCTATCAAGTAGCACGTTTACACTGCCGCGAATAGACCATTTTGCTTGGAACGCCATCCATCAGGCGTTGGACGACCGAAACGTTGATTTCTTTCAACTTTATTCTGCCATTTAAGTGCCGGTGGTTCTGTGCTTCCCAACCATTTTTTATAAACTTTCCGTGAAAGTATTGCCCAAAATCTTTCAATTGGTGGGCCTGTGGAATATTTGGTGGATTGTCATTTTGCGGTACAAATTTGATTTTTTGACTTTTGGGCCATTCTTGTGTTTTTTTTTGCATTATGACAACGTGCAAGGTCTGGCCAGAAGATTCTTTTGTCGTGCGCATGATTTTCTTTGATAAACTGCTTCAGTTTAGTCAAATTTATTGATATGCACATCAGATTGGACTGAAACAGAATTGGTTGGTTGGAAATAAGGAGCTGAAATACCTTTCGATGAAATGGCAATTCACATCAACACTTTTGGTTCAAATTTCATTTTGCCGGCCTATTTGACGTCGTCTGGTGTTGCTTCCTAATCGTCAGTGTACAGAAGGAATTATTTCCACTGATAGAACTGTATTTTTCATTACCCATAACGATGAATTTCCCATGCGTGGAATGCTTAACATGAAGTACACGGCAACATTTTGGTATTATTTTGAGCTGTCTTGTGGTGTATTTTGTTTTCGAACTTGTGCATTATTTGTTTTCAAAATTTGATGCACGGTTGATTGCGAAACATCGTATTTTCTCGACAATTTTTTTTTCGACTGCCCAATTTTTTCCTTTTGCGCTTAACCGAATATTTGTCATTGTTCTGCTAAGTACAGGTGGACGACCGGATTTTTTTTTTTATTTTCTTGTTCTTTGCCGTCATGGCAATCACGCAAAACACGAACTATGGTGGCGTGAGATATTGGCTTATCTTCAAACGTTTCAGGCATTTGCTTCGTGGCCAGTGGTCCAAACAAGAAAGCAACGCACTTTCGTAAATCCAGCTTGTATGACATTTCTAATGCGAATAATCAAATACGCAGATTCTGAAATCAGAGTAGAGGTACCGTTACACCTTCAGCGTAAACAATATTGCTGTCTGTCAATTTTTCCCCAAAGCATAAAATTAGTCTCAAGACTAATGAATCACCCTTTAATAAATGAATTTTGCCTGAATAATAAGTTGTTTTCATTTTAAATAAGTCTTACTTTGAGACACACTGTGTAAAATAATGATATATCTACATATGTTTGCTTTTGCATATTTATTTTTAAATTCGTTATTTTACACACTTTTAATTTTAGTTGTTGCTTCTTATCTACCAGATGTCAAACAGAAAAAAGATGAAGACAGACCTTCCAGAAATTTAGTTAATACTGAAAGTGGCATTTTGAATCAAGTAAAATTTGAGTTTAAGAAAACGATTGTTGATCTAAAAAGTATCGACTGGTACGTTCACTGGGAAGCTTTTTCACTAAGGTTCCTATTTAGTTTAGCAATGTCAACGTTCTTTAGTAATCAAGGGATAATGCTTAAAGAGAAATACGACCTATCACCTAAATACTCCGGCTATGTCATTTCATATTTCAGTACTGTAGGCACATGTTCAGCATTTTTTCTGGATAAAATTAATAGTTTTTATAACAATAATGACTGTTTAACAAGGTTACTACATTCTTTTAGTCTTATGGCCATATGTGTGTTAGCTGTATACATATCACCGAATATTTATATTTTATTATTTATTTTAATACCTTTTTCTATATGCTCGACGTCTCTAAGAATAATTTCAATGGAACTGATACTACAAAAAGCAGGTGGAAAACATAGGGGATCACTGAGTGGAGCATCAAATAGTGTGATGTCAGTATCAAGGTTTTTCACGCCACTTATCACAGGGGTTTTAGGTGATATATTTGGACAAGAGTCTGTGATTTTGTTCGCGTTACTACCGGCCTTGACTGGTGTGTTTTTGACTTTACATTTAAGAGTTACTCAAAATAATTCTAGTCCTTCTAGATAGTAAATATTGTTAGTGCAGCTTGTTAAAAAAATTTTATAAGTAGCGGTATTATTCTTCTATCTGGTATAGAAATAAAATTGTTTCAGTATCAAGTACTAAAATTGAACTGAGTCCATATTTCAGCAGTTATTCACGGCTTTCTCATCTGTTAATCCTTCTCGTGACGCATTTCGCCGTATCACTGCTCATCAGCCAGATTAGGATTTACAGAAAAAGAAAACACACTCAGAGTACTTATTACAGTACCAGTGCAAATAATAAGAAAGATACAATAATTTTCATCTCTGGTTGCTGTAAACCTAGTTTTGAAGATATTTTATCGGAGGTTGTTTAAGGTCATAGACCTAAAGATCAATTGTTCAGCGAGTTGCTAAAAATTATCGCTAGGTAGCTCCTCTGTCAGGGTTTATACGTGGTGTAGAACCCTGGCACAAGTGCTGCTTAACGGTAGTTGTTAGTAACAATTCCTGTATTCGTCTGTAACAGCCACCGACAGAGGGCAGGTATGCCTTCAAAACTAGGCCTACAGCTGTCAGATGTGCAAATTATTGTATCTAACTTTAATTATTTATTGAAAATGTGATTTTCAACAAACTTTTTTTGATTGTTTTTCTAACTATTCCTAGTAAAATATTCCTAAAAGGTATTTAGGGTTTTTATGTTCTTTCTTGTTATAGTATGTAAAAGCTACGTGTGTTCATACGTGATAATAATATTTTTGTATAGGTATTCGTGAAATAAAGAACTTTTATTTATTGAAGTAATAGTGATTTTGTTTAATTGACATTTTTCCCATAAGTACGGTTAAATATATTTCGCTTATTGTGTGAACGTAATTGGTGGAAGGGATAAGGTGGCGACATCGAGCGTAACTTCCCAGCTTTTCGAAATTCAGTATGAATAGGTATGAAGGTCAGATCAGGTAATAAAAAATTACAGATACTAAAAACCTGGGCACAAAAATATCCAGATGAAAATACAAAAGTCCACAGTATGTCAGATACTCGATTAGATACTGGAAACATGTTTGTTTTCTTTCCAGACGTAAATCAACTTTACCAGGTGTACAAGTATGAAATGCGGATTTTTTTTTCTAAAAAAAACATATTAAATTCGGAAGAATGATAAAAAGTGCTTTATTCAAAGTATGCTCCATCGCTTGTTATACATTTTTCCCATCTTTCGGGCAATTTGTGAATTCATCGAGCCATTTTTTCACATCTTCGTACGAACCAAAGCGCTGCTCAGCAAGTGCGTGACCTATCGATGCAAACAAGTGGTAATCGGAAGGAGCCAAGTCTGCTGAGTAAGCCGCATGTGGTAGAGCTTCCCAGCTGAATGCTTCCAATGTGTCGCGAACTGGTTTTGCCGTATGTGATGGAGCATTGCCATGAAGAAAAATGACTTTGTGTTGAATCCTGCGGTATTCTGGCCTTTTTTTTCAAGTAACGAACGGTTCAAATCGGTCTATTGTTGGTAACGTTTAGTATTAACCGTTTCCCCAGGTTTTAACAGCTCATAATAGACCACGCCCCTCTGGTCCCACCAAACACAGAGCATGGTCTTTCTGCCAAAGCGATTCGGTCTTGCGGTCGATGTGGATGGTGCGCCTGGGTCTACCCATGAGTTTTTGCGCTTGGGATTCTCAGAATAAATCCACTTTTCATCCCCTGTAACTATACGATGCAAAAACGACTTCCTTTTGTACCGAGCGAGCAAAATGTCACGTGTTTTTGCACTTTTCCATTTGCCACTCGTGGTACGCATCTACCGGTCTTCTGAATCTTTCTCATCTCTCGTAGCCGATTGGAAACAGCTTGTTGACTAACGCCCAATTGCTCGGCGAGTTGTTTTTGTATTTGCGAATCATTTTCGTCCAACAATGCTTGCAATTCCACATCTTCGTATTTTTTTGGCGTTCCTTGTCTGCAACATCGAAGTAACCACTTTTGAAATGCCGATACCACCGTTCACACGTATCTTGCGATGGAGCATGTTCACCATAAGCTTCTCGAAGTAATCGGTATGATTCAACAGCAGTTTTCTTCAAATGAAAACAAAAAATCAATGCTGTCCGCGAATGCTCTTTGTTCGGTATAAATTTCGACATATTGAACACAACAACACAATACTATGCACACACTTTTCCAATTTATCACTCGTACGCTGCGTCTGACACTTGTTGATGACGCAACAAAATGGCGCAGTGTCAAATCTTTATAGCACAAACTGCATTGGTGCACCATCTGTTGTCTGAAATCCGCATTTCATACTTGCACACCTGGTATGTGAATATATTTTCATGTTACGGGGTAAGGCCACTCCATGTCCCAGGAAACGAGGCTGATTTCGGGAATTTTTTTCAAGAATATAATAAAAACAGACGAAGTGTATAAAAATATTTTTTTAATCTTTTTAATTCAAAATAGCCGCTTCAGAATCGAAGACGATTGCTGCCGTAGATTTTAACCTATAGCAAAAAAACCAAAAAATGTTCATTAATATATGTCAAAAACTAGTGGATAACGTACGAAAATTTTAAAATATTGTTTTTTTGAAAAATGGTGCACATTTGAAAAAAAAAATGTTCATTTTTCACCCAAAAATTTCACGAAAAATTGTTTATAAAAAAGGAAGTTTATAACTTATCGCAAAATTCGTGAGCTTTTCGCTAGTTTTTGACATATATATGTAAAAATTTTTTGATTTCTTGGTTCTACAGGAGCCATCGTTTCGCCCGTTTCGGGCCTCACGTAAAAGGTGCCTTGTCGTCTTGGATTCTGCAGAGGCCATTTTGAATTAAAAAGATAAAAAAAAATTCCTTCTGACCGAGAAGCTTCTTGAGGGCATCGTGGTTGACATTCCAGCGCGTGTTCCTAGGGACGGGAAATTTTCTAGCCATTGGTACAACATAATCTGAGATGTACTCCTGCTGCCAAGGCTCTAAAAGGCCGTTACTTTGAAGAATCTGAGCAGTGTAGTCTGTGGTATACTGAATTAGAGATGTGTTGAGGATAGCAGTCGGCATATATCATATGGTCATGGTATAGGGAAAACACCTTCCTTAAAGTACAGGTCTTACGGACTCATCCGAGACGACGTCAAATTTATCGGCGACACTCTGAAAAATTCTGGACAGAAAACGAAAGATTATTGTCCTCACCATTATCGGTTTTCGCCTGCAGCTCCCCACCACTCTGTTGAAAATACGATGAGCAAAATTATTTGTATTGTAAGACGGTTGCAACAACATGTGATGGTATCACCTATTCAAAAAACCCATCTTCCAGTCGTGAAATTTTCCCGAATAAATTAATTTGCGAAGGAGGTGAAAGTTGATCTCCAGGAGGCTCTGATTTGATATATATTGTGTTGTGATATTGTTTAAAAACAACACAGAAACGGCTTACCGAGCAGTGAAGAATATTTTTACTGTTCGCTTAGAAGAGTGTTGGGAACGTAACAGTTTTTTACATTTATATAAAATTCGTTCTCAGAAAAAAATGGATTACAGTTTGATGTACAGTAGAAGTTTTTTCGTTTGTCAATTTAATTCTTTACGATAAATATTTTAAAATTAAACGTTTTTGTGGAACGCTTTTTTGAATAAAATTTAGGATGTTATAATCGGAATCCTCGAAAATAAGAAATCACCTGTCTTTTTAGTAGTAAATTACATGTAAATAGAAGATATATTTTTAAAAGATTTAACCGATATCAATCGAAATACGATGTTCGAATGGTAATTCCGTGTACTGAATTTATAACCATCCTGAAATGTATTCCGAACGTGTAGCAACGAAATGAAAAATGTTAATTGCTCCATTACCAATTTAAATAAAAGCAATTCATTTTATTTTTGATTTAGATTACGATATGGGTAATTTTTTGCGTACCTTGTTACACACTTAACATGTATTTTGTATTAACTTTATTTACATAAAATTTCTATTTACATAAAATTTAAGCTTAGAAGCACAAAAAATATTTTTAATCAAAAATTCCGGTAACCGGAAACAAAAAACACTTTATGTAACGGATACGCAATCGGTACTAATCTTGGTAAATTTTCAATTCACACATTCTTAATGCGAGCTACTTATTTTGGATATAAAAAATTATTGGTTTGATTGCTTCGCAGTTCGCATACTAATCTTCTGCGATCGCAAGTGTTGCAGTTATGGAATGGTTATTGTGTAATGATATTATCTGAAGGTCATTTTGAAACTTGTTAGAAATTGCGGATCATGTCGCTAATAAGAATATCTAAAACATGAAAAGTCAAGTTATAATTTTGTGCGCCAAAGAGAGTTGTCTGCATGAGCCTGTAACCTTTGTCCCGCACATGTGTCTTATGGCTCTTTTAAAAGCTGCTCGTAGCAGAATAGTATTTTGTAAATAACTTTAATAGTTGCTGTAGTTTAACTGCAGTTGGTCAAATAAGGACGTCTGGCGCATTGTTAATTGAAAAATGTATTTATTTAAAAGTTTGGCATACTTTCGACGAGATTTTCCTTGTATTCTTGCTGCAAAGATTTCCGAAATTGCCGTGACAGCTGCTTTACTGGGTACACCTTTTGCGACGAACCTCCGATGTTTGGGGACGTTATCCTCTTGAAGAATTCCTCCTCATTTTTATCAACAAACTACCGTTTGGCAGTCGATACGAATGTCTTGGAAATCTGGAGTATATTTTCAGCGTTCAAATTGTAGGTAAAGATGAAGCGTCTCCCCAAACGTTTTTCCAGGGGTGTTTCACAGTGTGCTCATTCAAGCGGTTAGGTGGAAATTGACCAAGCTCGTGGGGAGATAACATAACCACAACAACAAACTTGAAAAAAAAAAAAATTATTCACGAAAATGATTTTTTTTTTGAAATGAAGGTCTCGTGTGTTATGTATCCCTAAACAATGAAATCCCTGTATACCAAACAAAGAAGATTTAAAGCAATATGATTCAACATTACGAAAGCACTGAGACAAAAGGAAACACCTGGCCGTTTTCCCAGATATATTAAGTTTCTTAGAGATAAGACAGAAATTATAAATACCACCAAATGTAATAACTAGGTAGAATAAGTTAAGTTGTATACCAAGCTGTACACTTTGTTCATTTTCAAATTGTATTGTTGAAATAAAGCGTTTGTTAAAAAGTCGTCTCTACGAGTTCAAACCCTTACTCGCGATTGTCTACCAGATGTGATAAAAAAATTTCAATTTTTTTTCAAAATGACCGAAAAAACGGATTTATTGTTATTTTATTAACAAACAAATCTAAAAAAAAAACGATTAAAATGACTTAAAAATTTTTTTCTTAATAGCATCGGAAAGCTGGCGTCGAGACCTAAATTTAAAAAAAAAATCCATTTTGGACCAAATGGCATAAAATGGCGGACATTTCGAATTTTAAATAACGAATTCAATTGGGTCCACCGGGTTCAATATTCTTGTACCAATATTTCAGGATATTTTTATTATAACAAAAGGTATATTTTCTGCAAGTTTCAACCCGATCGGTTCACTTAGTCGACCTGTACAATCAAATGAAAAAAAAAACACAAAAACAGTTTTTTGCCGATTTTTTTTCAATTTTGCAGGTTATGTACACATTTGACAACTTAAAACTAACGAACACATTTGACAACTTAAAACTAACGAGGATTTGTTGGAAATTTCATTACGAAGAGTTTGTTCAGGTTATCATATTATTGCTGTATCTAAACTGTGCAATTTCAAATACTTTTTTACTGCACTATTAAAGTTATGTGTATATATATATATATATATATATATATATATATATATATATATATATATATATATATATATATATATGTATATATATATATATATATATATATATATATATATATATATATATATATATATATATATATATATGTATATACACAAAAGTATGGAAACATTGCAATTCCCATCTCTAGTCTTAACATTTAAACGGTTTACAATTACAATTGTGTTTCCCAACGAGTACAATTTACAGCGATTTAAGAACAACGTGAATTGCTTTCTCCGCACACGTGTCGCCCCTGTAGCGCTTTAGGGACTTCCCTGTAGCACGTGTGCTAGACCCATAAAAAAAAATAAAAAAAATATTTATTTATTAATCGTGTACATGCTAACAAACATTTTGAAGACTAAAACAGTTATTGTTTATTAAAAATGTGCTTAGTTTTTAACATAACAAAATTATGCACAAACAAAAGTATGGAAACATTTTTGTTATAAAATAATTCCACTAAGACGACTAAGATGTCGAAAATATTTAATATTTAGTGGGATATCCTTTTGCGTCAATCACTGCTTGACATCTTCTGCCCATAGAGTCAATAAGCCTAGCACAAAAATCGGGTGGTATTTTTTTCCAGTCTTGTTTTAATGCGATCCAAAGTTCGTCCCGGTTTTTTATATTTCTTTTCCTAATTTGTTTATCCAGATAGTGCCAAAGATTCTCTATCGGGTTCAAATCAGGTGATTGTGAAGGCCAGCGCATCACCCGAATCCTTTGTTCAGAAAACCAATTCTTCGCCAAGCGAGATGTGTGTTTTGGGTCATTGTCTTGTTAAAAAATCCATGACAGTGGCAAATCTTCTTCATAAGGAATCAAATTATTTTCCAATATCTCAAGATACATTTGAGCATCCATTCTGCCATTTATCTTCGAAAACAACCCCATTCCATGATATTTTCACCGCCATGTTTGACAATAGGTACAAGGTACTTTGGGTCATATCTTCTGGTCTTCTTACATAACCAGTAGAGATTGAACCTACTTTCGTCACTAAAAATTACTAGAGACCACTGCTTTTGAGTCCAGTCTTTATATTCCTTAGCAAATTTCAATCTCTCTTTTCTGTGACGCTTTGTAAGGAGTGGCTTTTTAACAGCACGTCTACCATGAAGATTTTCAGAAAACAGACAACGCCTAGTAGTCATGTCTGACACCAATACACCCTGATATTCCTGCCTTAGTTCTTTATTAATATCAACAGCAGTTTTCTTGGATCATTTTTCGCTTTTCGAATTATAATTTTGTCTAGTCTCTTACTTGTTTTTCGTGGTCTACCACTTTTAAATGTCGGATCAACTGTGCCCCTTCTCGGGAACTTCTTAACAATTTTGCTGACAGTACCCCTATGCATGTTTAAAGATTTTGCTATTTCAATTTGCTTCTTTCCACTTTGATACAGAGAAATAATGTTATGTTCCAGATCTGAACTGTAATATTTGCACTTTGGCATTTTGGCAAAAACCACACTTTTAAACAATGCTACTAAATTACTTCAACAATAACGTACTCTTAAAGCAGAATGATAAAATTATGCTTTCGATAAGGACAAAGGCATTTCTTAAAAACCTTATCTATCAGAAAAGGTAAACAAAGTTTTTATAGAAAATAATAAAATTCTACAAAGAAATTGTCAACAAAACAAGACTAGTTTTTTTTATTCCTAAAGTATAGTAAATTTATATTTTTGATTAAGAAAATGTTTCCAAACTTTTGTTCGCCACTGTATATATATATATATATATATATATATATATATATATATATATATATATATATATATATATAAATATACAGTCCCTGGCCAAATTATTAGACGCACTGCAAGATTTAATGTAAAATATTAATTACCGAGTGATATTGTACCGTTTTATTATTTTAAATTGATTTGTTTTTTATTTTTATATTATCCAATCAATTACCTATTTATTTGACATAAATAAAACAGCATTAATTTAGAAAAGCATAAGTTTATTAAGTTTTAAAGAAAAGTGAAATTAATGTTAGTAAAAGTCAATATTTAGTTGAGCCACCTTTAGCCGCTATCAAAGCTTTAATTCTGCGCGGCATGCTATCAATGCAAGATTGTACTGTCTCCTGCATTTGAGGATGATGATTCCACACATGAATAATCTTTTCTAGGAGCTGGGTTTTGTTGGTAATCACATCTTTAGCCACTTCTCTTTTCATCAGCTCCCAGACATTTTCAATGGGCTATTACCCGGCCAATCCAACAGAGGGATATTTTTTTCTGCCAAAAAAGCTTTAACAGTCCGGCAGTGTGGCAGGGAGCTCCATCTTGCATGAAAGTGAATCGTTCCCCATTTGGAAACCATTCTCTGAGCTGCGGAATCAACCGATTTTGTAATACTTCTTTGTACTGATCTTGCCTCATTATTCCTTTGACGACGTACAGACGTCCAGTGCCCTTGCCGCTGATGACTGACCAAATCATCACTTTGGTGGGATGTTTAACTGTCGGGACGACACATTCAGGATGAAACTTTTCTCCATGACGACGACGCACATACTGAGCTTTATTCTGCAAAATTTCGAATGTGCTTTCGTCACTGAAGCAGACCTGTCAAAAATATATAAACTTCCATGTTTATTTGCTTTATTTAACTGAAAATGATAATAATGTATCAATTATTGATTAAATTGCTGTATCTTACCGATCTCCAGAAGTCCACATCTTTGTCTTGCCATTGTTTGGCCCACTTCAGGCGCTTTGCTTTCATTGCAGCTGTTAACTTGGGCTTCCTGGCGGGGCGACAGGCCTTAAAATCTAATTCTTTCAATTTTCTTCGAACAGTGCGCTCAGAAGCATTTACGCTAGCATCCTGGAGTTGTGATTTTATTACCTTTGTGGTAGCAAATCTGTTTTCTACACAAATTTTCTTCAAACATCTCTCTGACCGTGGAGTGAAAATTGGTTTTCTACCGCATCTTTTCTTTCTTTTCGGGCTTAATTCCTTCCCTGACTCAATTTTCTTTTTTATGCGTCGTACACTAGTTTCAGAAACCTCCAATCTTCGTGATATTTCTCGGTTTGTAAATGTTTTCGCAATCACAAGGGCCTTCACTTCAGCTTTTTTACGTGGTGAAAGATCGCCTTTTCTACCCATAATGACTCCAATTACTTTTTTAAAACACTGCATACAAAATAAACTAATAACTGAGTAGTATAAAACTGTTAAACAAACAATCACAGTCCATAAAGCCACAGAAACACGTTCGTACCTGACTCGATTCCGATCGCGACTGATACAGGTTTGTACTTATTTACGTTCATGTATCACTTTGTCAACACAGTGTTGCCATATGTTAAAAATAAATACAAATATGTAGTCTACAACAATTCTTTTAAATAAAAATCAATAATATTGTAGTTTAAATATACCATTATTGCATAAAAACTCTTAAGAAACATAAAATTACTAAAAAAAATACAGTGCGTCTAATAATTTGGCCAGGGACTGTATATATATATATATATATATATATATATATATATATATATATATATATATATATATATATATATATATATATATATATATATGTATATACAAATATAAACCACAAATATCTACTCTAACAAGTAAGATCGCACAAACTAGACAACTAAATGAACCAAAGCATAAACCATTATACTCCAGATTACCAATTTATTTTCAAGATCTATAATCCCAATAAAATTTGACCAATTTACTTAAAATCATAAAAAATACAGTAAAGTAAACAAAAACACAAGCAGTAAAAGAAAAGTAATAGCGGATAAGTAGGTAAAACCAAGGCGCGGTATGTGGTTCAAATCACAAGTTATTTAAAGGCTCATATGAGAATAAAACTAGCCACTCCTAAAAAAGCAACAACAAACAAGATAATTGCAGTGTCAGATAGTACTCTTTTCCAAACAATAATCGACTTTAACATTCGGGAAGTCACAGAAGATATAGATAAAACGTGGACAGATATTAAGAAGTGGATAACAAATGCTGCTACACAATACACGGCAAAAATACAAAAACACCCTAAAAAACATTGGACGACCGATGAAACCCTAAAGCTTATAGAAACAAGAAGAAATATGATTTTAATAAACAACACATTGGATCGGCAAGACAGAATCAGATCAATTAATAAAGAAATCAAAGTGGCTTGTAAAAAGGACAAAAACGCATACTTGAATAATATATGTGGGGAGCTAGAACAACATGCTACGAACAATCGACCACAAGAACTTTATGGAAAGGTAAAATATCTATCGAAAGAATTCAAAACTAAATCACAAATAATCAGAGATAAGGAAGGAAGAACAGTCACTGACATGCCTGGAATCATTGACGTTTGGAAGGATTACTGTAAAGAACTTTTTGTGGCTCAAATAGTGCAGTGTCGACAAAGAAGCCGCAGAAGAACAAGAGCCATGTATTCTTAAGTCTGAAGTCAGGAAGGCCATTCAAGGGTTAAAGAATAGAAAAGCAGCAGGCACTCACGAGATTACTTCGGAAATAATAAAGATGATGGGAGAAACCGCCGTGACTATGCTACATCAACTGTGTAATGAGGTATGGAAGACTGGTGCGGAGTTGCATTTATACCCTTGCATAAGAAAGGATCCCTTTTGGATTGCAGCAACTATAGAACAATCGCTCTAGTGTCATCTGCTACTAAGGTGCTTCTCTGGATCCTGAAGACTCAAAACTTTTCTGTTCCCGCAAATATCTACCGAATAAACAGGTTTCATTCCAGGAAGAGGGACTAGAGAACAAATTCTTAACATACGGCAGATAATAGAAAAAGTCAAGGAATTCCAAATAACAATCTATATTTGTTTTATAGACTACTCTGAGGCTTTCGACTGTATACAATGGAACAAACTCTGGTCGATTCTAATCAGCATAGGAACACCTATACATCTTGTAAACCTTATCCGATCTTTGTATGAACACAAATAGCAGAATTAAACCGAATAATTCTTTTTCTGATTCCTTTATCGTAGAAGCCGGCGTCAGACAGGGCTGTATTTTGTCACCTTTACTTCTTAACATATATAGTGAACATATAATGAGTTCTGCTTTGGCTGGCTGGAGTGGGGGTGTGACAATCGGTGGAAAAAAGCTAAGTAACCTTAGATATGCGGATGATACTGTTATACTTGCAATTTCAATGCAAGACCTAGAATCAAATATGGATCGTCTGGAAATCACTAGCAAAAACTATGGATTGACAATTAATAGAGCGAAGAATTAAGTAATGATTGTTAGTCTTAATGATTCTGTTACACGTAATTAAAATTGCTGGTTTCACTGTTGTAGACCATTTCAACTATTTGGGATTCCTCATAACTACATACATTATGAGGAAAGTGGATGCCATGGAAAAGTTTGTAGTAACGGGGAAGGTAGAAGATCAAGGGGTCGGTCTCCAACAAGATGGTCCGACCAAGTAAGATCTCTTCTTGGTGTGGGTATGCACGAGTCAAGTCAGGTCGCGCATGATCGAGATGCTTGGAGAATGACTATTAAGGCAGCAATTGCATAGTATCACCGATACTCCTATTGGGGTAAAAAGATTAAATTTCCTCTATACCAGATAAGATGCAAACCTTTACTGGACTAAATTATTCTTTAGTGTGAGGAGTCAAATTCAATATTTATTTTAGAACGGCTTGTTTGCGAAAGTAGTTCTGGATAAAGCGTTAAAAATTTGTATTAATAGCTAACATGTATTTGTTTTTATATGACTTTCTGGGCAAATGATCAAATTAAATATATTTATTATGGTTAATATATATACATGATGTTTATTTTATCTTGTTTAAAACTTTCTAACTTTCTTTTTTTTATATGAATTCAATTTGTTTATTTAATTCTTGCTGTTTTGTAAAAATCGACTAACATTTGATTAATTGGAGAAGTGAAGAGAACCAGGAATCTATGTTTATACAATAAGTTCATATCTCGTTTTCAAGTCATGATATCCTCTGGCATTAAAGTGGGAAAAGAAATCGTTTACAATAAAGATATATTTCGTATAACGAACCTAATTACTATCGACTTAAACAAATAACATATTGTTTAGTTTCAAGCATTCACTAAATGTATAATATTAAGGAACAAAAGCTTTGATCCCGACAAGTAAAAGATGGGAAAATTTACCCCGAGGATAAAAACAATTGTTCGAAACTTTACTTTTTCTTCGGTAAATTGCCGGAAATCAACCGCGCAAATAAATGCTTTGTAACAGGAAAAATTATTTTGTTTAAACGCGCCGGTAAGACATTTAATTTGATTCTAACCCGGGGTGGGCAATTTTAACTTTAGATACGGATGGTAAAATGACGTGAAATTGTGAAAAGAAATTCAACATGTCAACATTTTCTTTATTAGCCTATAATTTACTTTAATGGTTTTATATAATGTGTTAGTTTATTATAATAAAACCGATCACGATTTCTGCTTCAAAATTCATACAGTTATAATATTGATTGGGAGATTAGGTACTACTCGTACTGATAGAACAGTTCAAAAATGTTTTTTTTTTGGGAGATCAGTATCTTATTTTGTAACAACTTAACATTATTTAGTAGTGTCATGTATCCTTTTTTCAGTGGGTCAAGGAAACATTTATTTACTTATACTTGTGCTAAATTTCAAGTTTCAATCTGTGCAGGAAATGCTTGGTTTTGATGAACCACAGTCTAATAGACATTTTTAAGTTTGAATTATTTACTAGACCAAAATAAATCTAGTTTAATTGAGAGCACAGTTATTAAGATGAAAAATAGTCCACTTATGCATACGAGACTGCCATTATTATAAAAAAAATTAGGACACCGATGTAACGGTAAATAAAATTTATGTAAATAATTATAATAATAATAATACCTTGTCCGATATTTTTAGTTTTCCGTATGGTACACTTATAAGATCACTTCGATGTCTGTCCCTCAGTCTATCTGTTCGTCTGTCACCTGATTTTCTATGAAACTATTTGACATAGAAAGTTGAAATTTGGTACTAATATAGGATTTGATGGCCTCATCAGAGCTGTATAGTTTTGAAAGTTAAATTGTGACTTAAGGGGTAGTTTTGGGGGGTAAAATTGGAAGTGAAAAAAAAATACCGGGTCATCGAGTGGTGTGTCAAATGAAAGCTTGTAAAAACACGAGTTCAAAACTATATATAATGTACACTTTTCTTTGTATTACTTTTAAAAAATTGCGAAAAATCGCTGCCCGTTCCCCGTTGTCTCGAAAAGTACTGACAAAAAATTTTGAAAAAATTCTGGAATATTCTTCACAGGGTGTAGACTGCCCGAAAATGATCACGAGTGCATTACCTTTATCTGGTATATAAAAAAACAAAAATTTCAAGGTCTTCAGTTTTCATTAAAGATCGGAAAAAAACTTTGTTTTTTTTTCGTTCATTTGGGGTGTGTTTTGTGAAGTCATAGATCATTTTATATCTATAATTTTTATTTTAAAAGCAATCAACGTACGGAACAATAATTGTGCAAGTCCGACTTGTACTTGGTCGCTTTTTATGTTAAAACATGCATTTTACTTAAATATATATATATATATATATATATATATATATATATATATATATATATATATATATATATATATATATATATGTGTGTGTGTGTGTGTGTGTGCAGGGTAGACCATTTATCTTGAAAAATGTTATTATATAAAAAATTTTGAACAAAAGTTGTTCAACTTTGAAGGGGAAATAAAATGGTAGGATAAACTTTTCATTTAGTGGGCGGCTTCAAGGTCAACTCAATTTTTTTAAAATGGAAATCCATATTTTTTGACAGATCCTTATTCTGTGAGAAAAATAAGCAATTTTTATTTGAAACATTTTTTTCTTTGACCTCAATGTTTTAAGTTATTAAGGTAAATAAATAAAAAAAGACAGATTCTCAGTGATTTCTAACTCAATTTGTAGTAATTTAGAAGATCAATGTTAAAAATTCTGAAATAATTACCACAGCTTTATTTTATTGAAACAAACATTTTTGTCTTTTAACATTTTTCCTGACGTGAGAAAAGGGTTTAAGAGGTAATTATATCATTTCAATAATATTATGACAATTTTTCCTGGTTTGTGATTGGGATATTGGATATTTAATGTATAATTTTCCTATAGTTAAATATATACAGGGTGAAGGGGATGGGGTAGTGGCTAAAATGGCGATATCGAACAGTAGGTAAATTAGTATATTTAGAATTCTTCTTTTTCTAATTATGTTCATAATTCAGTCAAATTAAATCAAAATTATTTAATAATCAGTAATACATAGTATTAATGCTATAAATGGCGTAATGGGATAAGCATGATTGTGGGCCCAATATGAATTAGGTCCAGTATTCTAAATTGTCAACAATTTCATTTTTAATTTTAATGACAGATGTTTTTCAAGTCAAAAAAAAAGTTTTTCTTTTATCCATCGTCATTCCTTGAAATTAAAATTTTGAAAAATCGTAAATAACAAAAACGTATAAAAGTTCATTTGCTTTTTTGCTCGTCGGACCTTATGGGTAACAAATTATTTTAAATTTTTAGCTGTGAACATACAAACTTTTATTTCATGAGATGTAGAATATATGGCGACGATGCAAAACATAAATAAAATGATTCCCTTCTGCTAAGGCTTTACCGCAATAATACATGTGTGCAGTCGGAAGTTAAGTAAAAATACTAAGAAATGCGCTAAAAACTTGGTATTACTTGGTGTTATATTAGGTAACTGAGGGAATGATTTATTGCATATATTTATTTATATGTATATATATATATATATATATATATATATATATATATATATATATATACATATATATATATATATATACATATATATATATATATATATATATATATATATATATATATATATATATATATATATATATATATATATATATATATATATATATATATATGGGACGATCCGCGTCAACCGGATCAGAGCTACGACCAAAATTAGAAGCAACCAAAAAACTTGACCAAGGGCTCATTTTAAAGCTTAGAGTAGACGCTTTAAGGGACCCCAAAAACCCCCGTATAACAAATTTGGTACAAATCGATAGATTTTCGAAAATTTCATCCGCCATCTTGGATCCGCCATCTTGAATTTGGCAAATCAGACCTTGGATTCGTGATCAGCGACCCTAAAAACCCCCGTTTACCAAATTTAGTGCAAATCGGTTCATTTGCGAAAATTCGGCCACCATATTGGATTTTTGACCGCCATATTGGATCCGCCATGTTGGATTTTGTCAACTTACCATCCCAATTTCTTGGGGCGTCCATCAGCTACAATTTGAGCCAAAAAACAGTTGCGAATTTTTATTTTTACAAGCTTTTTTTGCTGGACACTTGATATTTCTCCGGCTACCGGCCGCCATATTGGAGCCACTATATTGGATTTTTCAAAGGCGCACTTGGCATTTGAAAGTAGACGCTCTAAGCTTTAAAATGAGCGTCTACTTTCCGGTTGACGCGGATCGTCCCATATATATATATATATATATATATATATATATATATATATATATATATATATATATATATATATATATATATATATATATAATATGGTGGCCCGTGGCATAGTACCTTGGTTATGGTGCAGAATATCGAGGGTTCAATCCCGCAGGTCGGTATACTTATTTATTAATTTATATCAGTATATTTGGCCTGGCCACGTACATGGGTAGTAGTTGTTCGCAGAAATGCAATAACGTCCGAGGCAGCACTATCGCGTTGTCCAAAAGGTGCGGTGAAATACAAAAATGTATGTTTCGGCACTTGGACAAAGTTGGCGGGTACTACGACATTCTTGCCAATATCCTTAGGATACGGAAAAGTAAAATCCCTACTCAGGCGGGGAGGTGAACGACAAAAAAGATGCATATATATATATATATATATATATATATATATATATATATATATATATGTATATATATATATATATATATATATATATATATATATATATATATATATATATATATATATATATATATATATATATATATATATATACATATATATATATATATATATATATATATATATATATATATATATATATATATATATACATATATATATATATATATATATATATATATATATATATATATATATGTATATATATATATATATACATATATATATATATATATATATATATATATATATATATATATATATATATATATATATATATATGTATATATATATATATACATATATATATATATATATATATATATATATATATATATATATATATATATATATATATATATATACGAGTATATATATATATATATATATATATATATATATATATATATATATATATATATATATGTATATATATATATATACATATATATATATATATATATATATATATATATATATATATATATATATATATATATATATATATATATATATATATATATACGAGTATATATATATATGTATGTAGAGTGCTCTTTTCGGTTTCAAATCTTTTTCTGCTTCCAATCGGGGTCTGGTTGGGGATAATATTCATCCGTTCGTTTACCATCAACATAGTTATTTTTGCTGATTGTCGTCTGTTCGATCGATTATTCATCCTACAGTAATTCGCAAAGTATATTCTGTGTCTCCTTGGCAAACATCTTAATAACTTTTTATATCAAAGGGAATTTTAATTCTGTCCAATATCGAATTTAAAATTGTCAATGTCATAAGACTACATTTATATTAGAAGAAGTAGGGCTCGTGATTCTATTTTAGAAAAACCGGTTAAGTGCAAGTTGGACTTGCGCAATTAGTGTTCCGTACCGTGTTTGCTTTTAAAATAAAATAAAATCCGTACTTAGGCTAAGTTAGTTAGGTTCCTGACATCTTAAGATCTAATATATATTTTCACGTTTTTGTTTAGTCAATAATTTTTTTTTATGGGTCCAGCACACGTGCTGCAGGGAAATCGCTAAAGTGCTACAGGAGCAACACGTGTGCGGAGAAAGCGATTCACGTTGTTCTTGAATCGCTGTAAACTGTACTCGGTGGGAAACATAGTCCTGGGCAAGCGTTGTACAAGCTGAACGTCATATGGATGTGAAGTATTAGCGCGACGTGTATTTCTAACATGCACCGCTCTGGGAGGAATTAAGCGGGCCACATCCTTCGAACACTTTTCATGAAAATACTTGTAGAATAGGCTCAAGTCGTCAACCGTTCTTCGATGTTCCAGCGAATCAAGGCCGCCGTTTAGTTCCGGGTCTCCAATCAGACGAACAGCTCTTCTCTGAATAGAATCCAACAAATACAATGTATTTTTGGGAGCGGAGCCCCAAACATGGAAGCAGTATTCCATAGTTGGTCGAATTAACAGTTGTTGTGGAGTGTAAAGCTTTCTGGTTCGAAATAATATTCCCAACTTTTGAGAAGCTTTTCTTGCTATGCCTGCGACATGTTCATACCAGGACATATTTGCACCCAAATTAACGCCCAACAAATTGAGTGACGATGTTAGAGGAATGGAGTGCCCCCCTATAACTATGTCGGGTTCAGCAACGTTAACTTTTTTAGAAAAAACAGCCTCCTGGGTTTTTGTAGCGTTAAATTCCACTTGATTATTGTCACCCCAAGATAGAATTTCTGCCAGGTCTTCGTTAAGTCGAACGACTTCCCGCTGTCTGCGGATATTCGTCTAGTCAGTAATGTATATGTAATGTAATAGTTATAGCATCTTAGCTACCTAATAACCAATAAATCACTCCAGCTCAATCTAGAATCTAGTAATAAAAGTGCAAAACAAATATTTACTACCTAAATATTTGTTTAATTATAAATAAATAAAAGAAAATTATTTTGTCTCGGTACAAGAGCGACCCACTACTCGGTTGTAGTAATGTACTTAAAAAGTATATTACAAAAACCTCCACTATACGTCAAGAAACATAGTTGTTATAGTTTATTTTTATACCAGATAAATTATTAAACATATTGCACGCTTGCTAATTTTCGCTCAATCTACACTTTATGGAGAATAATCTAGAATTTTTTCAAAATTTTTTGATCAGTACCTTTCGAGATAAGGGCAGAACGTCGATGTTTAGTAATTTTTTAAAAATAACACAAAGAAAAGTGCGCGCAAGTATTATATCATATATATATTTTTGAACTCGTGTTTTCACAAGCTTTCATTTGACACCCCACTCGATCACCTGGTAAAAAAAAAAATCTACTTCCGATTTCATCTCCCAATACTACCCCTTAAGTCAAAATTTAACTTTCAAAACTACACGGCTCTTATTGAGCCATCAGTTCCTATATTTGTTCTGAATTTCAACTTTCTATGTCGAATACTTTCAGAGAAACTTGGGTGTGACAGAAGAACAGACACCTAAGTGATTCCATCAGTTTCCGTACGCAACACTAAAAATTGCTTTTAAAGTACAAAGCAAGGTTTTTAGTTAATAAAAGTACATAACACATTGATGCAGATATTTTGAATTTTAATAATTTTGCTTTGCAATCAGCTAACACGGTCATTGGCTAATGTAGTTCATTTGTTACCTATATTATGTTATCTTTATCATGTTAACAAATACTTATATTAAATTAATAATATGGCTCATTATCTTTACCACATTTCTATAAATACGTTAAATTTGATATAAATTGCAGCAAATCATGTCCAATTAAAATTTTATTACTCAATAACGAAGACATTACCCATTTTGCTATCTTCCTAATTAATATAAAATTACCTAAAATGGTACCTTATTAAAATTTCTATTGAAATAACCCAAAAGTGACAGTTATCTGATTATTACTGATCATGTGGCTGCATATGAAGACATGGGATAGACGTTATTCTAATTTATTAAGGGGATATACCTACTTATGGAGCCGTAATAAATCTTTTTTTCAGGAATTTTATTTAGCGAAACTATTCATTATATAAATCAGATTTTTATCTTATATAGTAATATACAGCTTAAAATACAAAAAAAATGGCGGTGCTACACCCGTTCCTCTGCGACCCCTTTTTTTAAGGAGCGTTGCGATGTGCACGATTACTGGGAGCCAGATCATCTGCTATCAAAACTTTCAAAGGAATTGGTTTACTAGAGGATCAATCGTGTCTTTGAATGAAGGATTTTAAAAAAAAATCAAATTTTTCAACAAAAAAGCGAAAAAATGACGTTATCGCGTTTTAAATTTTTGCTAATTAAGAATAGAGTTCTTGACAAAATCAAAATTCCTTCGTTCAAAGACAAGCAATATGTATAGAGAAAATGTATACCAAATTTCATTAAAATCGGTAAAAGTAATTTCCAGAAAAACGCGTTTAAAGTTTTAAGTTTGAAAAATCAGGTTAAAAAACAGTAACACAAAAATAAATTCTCACCTGTAAATGAATCATCGACTCCAGGACCATATGTTGAATCTTAATCAGCTATTCGAGCTTCGAGAATACTAATTTGCTCTTGTCTATGACGCATTCTAGCTTCTTTCGTACTTTATAGCAATTGTCGCTCGACCAGGTTAACTCGTTTTCTATACGCGTCCACTTTAGCTGCGTACTCATGTGCATTTCGGCCACAATGAACTCCCAGAGCCGACATTATATTTAACAAGGCCAATTAAAATATAAACTTTACCAACTGCTACGACTGAATTGCTACGAGTGAACTACTATGAGTGCACTGTACAAGTACTGAACGAACACCCAGTTTCGAATATAGAACCTTATATTGGTAAATGTGAATGCCTTGTGCCCTTGTGGCGAAAGCTTACCCGAGAGCAAGTGCTCGCTACCTGCTCCGAAAACTCTACGCAACGGCACTTCTTTTAAACTGCTGTAATATCTTCAATTTTTAACCGATTCTTATGAAACTCACAGATAATATTCTTAAGATATCATACTAAAAGAAAATATAAAAATCCAAAAATCGAATTTTTTGACCCAGATGATTAGGTATATCTCCTTAATATGTTTATATTAAGTGGCTTAAGTTAACTGGACATTGATATTACTAGTTACTTACTATGTTGTCTTCTACTATTTTTTTACAGTAAGTAACGATTTAAAATCCAATCTATAGCTTTGCAGATGATGTCCCGCTTGTTTCTTGATTTATCTTGATCGCTCGAGCACTAACTGCTCACCCAAATATCCGCACAGAACAGGAAGTTCTACAACCTCACAATTACCCTCAAATCCTCTGATTTCCTTATGAAAATTTAATAAGATCACAAAATCTTTTGTGGGAGCACATCTGTCTTTTCCCGCAAAATCGACGCTTATGTTTCTCAGCATAAAGGACTCCTTAACTTTTAGTTAGCCGTATATGTTTTTCCGGTACGCCATTAGATGGTACGATTTATAGCAAACAACAATTTCCTCTTAATTTATTTGAAAATAAAATATGTATCTGTATTGGTTATCTGTGTACGTGTGTGCTAACAACTGTTCGCAAAGGATGGTCCGCGTTTAATCTATTCCAACAAGATTTGTGCATTGTCTAAGCTTTTTCCAATATCTACGTCTTAGAATCTCTAGGTTTAAATTTAGTGCCTTGGCTATGTGTATTTTTAATATGGAGTTATTTCTAACGACAAAGATAAGGATGCATCAAAGTAAAAGAAGGCTTTCCTCACACTGCATTAAATCTGGGTCCCCTACTAAATAAATTATGAAAAACAACTTTTAGTTTTGTCGAGCGTAGTTACATAAGACAGTAAGTGACTGTGGTACAGATGTGACGTATCCAAGTGAACGTTTGAAGACTCTTTAAAGGCACTTTCAATTGGGTGGCTTGAACTTACAACTAGTTGGCGTCATATAGTGGTTAGGTTATCTTCCCATTTAAAAATCCTTATTTCTGAGAGAAGAGTGTTAAATGAGCCATAGTAGCGTGTGACTGTCACTTTTAGTGTTAATAGTGCAGGTCAAAAATAATAATG
Source organism: Pachyrhynchus sulphureomaculatus (assembly GCA_019049505.1). Lineage (NCBI taxonomy): Eukaryota > Metazoa > Arthropoda > Insecta > Coleoptera > Curculionidae > Pachyrhynchus > Pachyrhynchus sulphureomaculatus. The sequence continues at coordinate 158,254,124 of CM032454.1, read as the reverse complement.
ACATAGGCATAGTTTAGATACAGCAATATTATGATTTTATCTTCTCTGGGGTATCACCAGAAGTATTGTCCTACGTTTTGGATTTCAAAAAACTTGTGTTTTTTTGTTTATAAACAATATAAGTTTTCAAAACGCGTGATATAAGTCGGATCGAGAAAAAAAAACCAAACTATTCGTAATGAAATTTCCAACAAATACTCGTTGGTTTTAAGTCGCTCAAGTGTGTACATAACCTGGAAAATTGAAAAAACAGACAAGAAACTGTTTTTTTTTTAAATTTTATTGTACAGGTCGACTAACTGAACCGATTGGCTTGAAACTTTCAGAAGATATGTCTTTTGCTATAGCAAAAATACCTTGAAATTTTGGTACAAAAATATTGTACCCAGTGGGCATAATTGAATTTGTTATTTAAAATTTGAATTGTCGGCCATTTTATACCATTTAGTCCAAAATGGATCTTTTTTCTCGGTGCCAGCTTTCCGATGCCATTAAAAATTTAATTTTTTTTGGAGTCATTTCAATCGTTTTTTTTACATTTGTTTATTAATCAAATAACAACAAATGTGTCATTTTGAAAAAAAAATAAACAATTTTTATCACATCTGGTAGAGAATCCCAACATCTTTATTAAAAAAAGAACGGTTAAAATGACTTCAAAAAAGTTTTTTTCGTGGCATCGGAAAGCTGGCGTCGAGACTTAAATTTTGGAAAAAAAAAAGATTCATTTTAGACCAAATGGTATAAAATTTTAAATAACAAATTCATTTGTGTCCACTAGGTTCAATATTTTTGTACTAAAATTTCAGGGTATTTTTGCTATAAAATTTCAAGCCGATCGGTTCACTTAATCGACCTGTACAATAAAATGAAAAAAAAAGTTCTTTACCTGTTTTTTTCAATTTTGTAGGTTATATACGCAGTTGAGCGACTTAAAATCAATGAGGATTTGTTGAAAGTTTCATTACGAAGAGTTTGTTAGTGTTCCGTACTGAACACTTATAAGATCACTTCGGTGTCTGTCTGTCTGTCACACCCGATTTTCTCCGAAACTATTTGACGTAGAAAGTTGAAATTTGGCACTAATATAGGAATTGGTGGCCTCATCAGAGCCGTGTAGTTTTGAAAGTTAAATTTTGACTTAAGGGGGTTAGTTTTGAAGGGTGAAATCGGAAGTGAAAAAAAATTTTTTTTACTAGGTCATCGAGTGTGGTGTCAAATGAAAGCTTGTGAAAACACGAGTAAATATATATATATATATATATATATATATATATATATATATATATATATATATATATATATAATGTAATACTTGCGCACACTTTTCTTCGTATTATTTTTAAAAAATCGCGAAAAATCGCTATCCCCCTACCTTATCTCCAAAAGTACTGATTAAAAAATTTTGAAAAAATTCTGGAATATTCTACACGGGGTATAGATTGAACGAAAATTATCAGGAGAGCATTACCTTTAATAATTTATTTGGTATATAAAAAAAACAAAAATTTCAAGGTCACCAGTTTTCAGTAAAGATTGGAAACAAACTTTGTTGAAAACTCATTTGGGGTGTGTTTTGTGAAGTCACTAATCATTTTATACCACCGTAACAAATTTTTTTATTTTAAAAGCAATTAACGTACGGAACACTAATTGTGCAAGTTCAACTTGCACTTGACCGGTTTTTTTTTCGTTTCGATACGACTTATAAACCAGAGTTATTCATGTTTTAAGCTCAAAAAACGCGTTTTGAAAACTTAAATTGTTTATAAACAAAAAAGCACAAGTTTCCCGAGGTTTAAAACTCAGGACAATACTCCTGGTAATCCCCAGAGAGGATAAAATCATAATATTGCTCTGTCTAGGCTGTGCAATTTCAAATGCTTTTTTTACCATACTATAATTTAAAAAAAAAATGATTCTCACGATCTCAGGAAGGAACATTTCAAACTTTTTCCCTAAAAGCCATAGGTAACAACTTTATTTTTAGAATGAAAATTATGTTCTATGAATGATAGCGTGATAGCAAATAAATCGAAAGTCAATTAGATAATTACAGATTTTATTTTACCCGTATGTTCGCATATTGCCTCACGGATAAGCGGAAATAGATATTTACTTATAATTTAATAGGTTCCTGGTGTATCAATAGTTCAATGAAAATATGTTTTTTTTTTGTTGGCTAACTAAAGGCAGACTATACGTATTTCGATAAGATTACTTGCTGATATTACTAACCATGTAGTTAGATTCACAGCTCTAGGTAAAAAGTGTTTAGTTTCATATATATTTTTATATAAAAAGGCAAGAAGACCGACCAGTCGCACCGCTTCCAATAATATCGAAAGTCATGGAAAAGGTTATCAATCAGCATCTTCCAAAACATCTTGAACGATTCAACATTATTAGTGATCACCAATATGGCTTTCGTAAACATAGATCAATAGGAGATCTTCTGACTTATGTAACACATGTTTGGAACAACGCAATTGAACACTTTGGAGAATCTCGAGCGGTTGCTCTTGACATATCCAAGGCATTCGACCGTGTTTGGCACGATGGACTGTTGGCTATGCAGCAGGAGGTCGTTCAACTTAACAAAGACCTGGAAGAAATTCTATCTTGGGATGACAGTAACCAAGTGGAATTTAACGATACAAAAACCCAGGTGGCAGTTTTTTCTAAAAAAGTTAACGTTGCTGAACCCGACATAGTTATGTCGGGGCACTCCATTCCCCTAGCATCGTCACGCAATTTGTTGGGCGTTAATTTGAGAGCAAATATGTCTTGGCATGAACATGTTGCAGGCATAGCAAGGAGAGCTTCTCAAAAGTTGGGAATATTATTTCGAACCAGAAGGCTTTATACTCCAGAACAACTGTTAATTTTCTACAAAGTTCAAATTCGACCAACTATGGAATACCGATCCCATATTTGGGGCTTCGCTCCCAAACATACACTGCATTTGTTGGATTCTGTCCAGAGAAGAGCTGTTCGTCTGATTGGAGACCCGGAACTGACCGGCGGCCTTGATTCGCTGGAACATCGAAGAACGGTTGGCGACTTGAGTCTGTTCTACAAGTATTTTCATGGAAAGTGTTCGAAGGATGTAGCCCGCTTAATTCCTCTCAGAGCGGTGCATGTTAGAAATACACGTCGCGCTAATACTTCACATCCGTATGAGGTTCAGCTTGTTACTTCGCGTACGCTTTTCAAGCAGTCTTATATATGAAGAACATCCTCCCTTTGGAATAATTTGCCCAGCGCCGTGTTTCCCACCGAGTACAATTTGCAGCGATTCAAGAACAACGTGATTTGCTTTTTCCGCACATGTGCCGCTCCTGGAGCGCTTTAGGGACTTCTCTGCAGCACGTGTGCTAGACCCATAAAAAAAATATTGATTAATCGCCTAGAAGTGGTTTAATGTAAAAGTACTGAAAATAGACAAAGTCCATATTTCAGCAGTCTACCCACTGTGCTCTTATTTACCTACCTACTACTCCTTCGAAGGCTGACACAGCAGCAACAAGCCGACCGAATGGTTGACAATGTCAGCGCTGTTTTCGAGGGGGGTCCCCATATGTGGTTTAATGTAAAACTACTGAAAATAGACAAAGTCCATATTTCAGCAGTCTACCCACTGTTCTGTTAAATAACTCGAGATCAATTGACAAATGTCAATTGATCTCGAGACCTCAGAACACTGGGTAGACTGCTGAAATATAGACTGTGTCTGTTTTCAGTAGTTTTACATAAACCCCATTTGCCCGAGGGAGATTCCTCGAAAACCACGCCTGCGTTAAAGTGTTAACTTTGTCAACCACTCTGTCGGCTTGTGTCTCCTGTGTTAGCCTCCGATGGAGTATTTGGTATGCTTACTTGGTACAATTCGTTGTATCTTAACCATTAATAACCTATAAAATTAATTAATAAATTCACATCCAAGATTATTTATGGCATTACCCCATCACCTTGCAAATCAGACGAAATCAACAAAGTTCAAGTTTCAGAAAGTGGACTTTAGTTGAAATAAACAATTTTTATGGAGTTCACTTCAAAACTATATAAAAATAGTTCATAATTAAATATTTTTTTTTAGTTTATTGCTGGAACTAAAATAAATTCTAAAGTAATGTGCGTGTTTGTAATTACTAAAATTACTACGCATTTTTAGTGTTTCGTACGGAACACTTATAAGATCACTTCGGTGTCTGTCTGTCTGTTCGTCTATTTATATGTCCATCTGCCTGCCTGTGTGCCTGTCTGTCACACCCGATTTTCTCCGAAACTATTTGACATAGAAAGTGAAAATTTGGTACGAATATAGAAATCGATAGCCTCATCAGAGCCGTGTAGTTTTGAAAGTTAAATTTTGGTATATAGCTGCTATAAATAACCGTGTAGCTAACATGGTTAGTGAAACGCTCGTCGAGTGCAAAAATACAGTATTTGGTATTGTGATGATTTATACTGAGTAGTGTCATTGTGCCAAAGATTCCAAATTCCCAACATAGGTGTAGCTGATTTTTTATTGTTGTTTTCGGAACGAATGTTCTAGGACTTGAACTAACGTAAAATGTATCGTTTTCACTATCAAACTTGTTATCTAAATGAGAAACTTACATAGTTCATACCTAGAAAAATCACATCTAGATATTCAAGCTTAAAAATGTTATTATGCTTATACGGATTGGTTATATAAAAAAGCATTGGCGTTATTAATCTTTCCTCGTTGGTTGTAGCAGAACTAGTCTCTGAAACCAAAATGTGTTTTTGCATCAAGCTGTTCTCTGGATATTTTTGCTTGTACAATGAAGATCCTACGATGAAGTTCTAGTAGTATAGAACATCGTTGCTTTAAATAATGACGAAAAAAAACTGGTACGACGACAATAATACGAGGGTTGTATGAGAAGTACCTGGCCTCGGCCAGAGATGACCCTACTAATATTTAAAAAATTATATTTTTCGTAAACATAACCTTTCACAAGAATCTTGTCGAATTTTCAGTTGCGTGATTTAGTTTGTGAGTGGCAGCCATTTGAATAGAACAACTTTTGCGTTTTTAAAACAAGGGAAAAAATTGAATATCGAGCAGTAATAAAATATTTGTTTTTGAAAAAGAAAACGAATGATGAGATAAAAGCAGAACTCAGCGAAGTTTATGGGGACTCTGCACCTTCGTTATCAACCATAAAATATTGAAAAGCTGAATTCAAACGAGACCGTACAAGTATTTTTGATGTAGAACCTCCATATCGTCCAAATGAGGTTACCATATCAGAAATAAGTGAAAAAATCCATGATATGGTGATAAATAAACGGAGAGTGACAGTACGTAAGATTGCTGAGATTATGGAGATCTCAGTTGAACGGGTGCAGAACATTTGAATAACTCATTTGGATATGAGAAAGCTTTCCGAAAGATGGGCACCTCGATTGTTCACAATTGACAATAAACATGCACGTGTGTCAACTTCATGTTAAAGCACAATCGGAATAATTTGTGTCTTTAATTCATAACTATTGATGAAACATGGATTCATCACAGCACAGTAGAAACCAGAGAGCGGTCCGGGGTTTTCCGTGGCGAACCGGCGCCAAAGAAGACCAAGGCGACTTTATCGGCCAACAATGTTATAGCCACAGGGTTTTGGAATGCACGCGGCATAATCCACGTCGATTACCTTGAAAAGGGCAAAACGATTCATGGAGAGTATTATGTCAAGTTATTGAATCGTTCAATCATGCTGTGAAAGAAAAACGTTCGCCATTAGGGAAGAAAAAATGTCTCTTTCATCAAGCAAATGCACGCGTGAACACTTGTGTTATCGCCATGGTAAAATTCTATGAGTTAGGATATGAATTGCTTTCGCATTCATCATATTCGCCAGATTTAGCCCCCACCGATTATTGCCTATCTTCGAATATGAAAAAATGGCTTAGCAGAAAAAAATTTGGCTCAAACAATGAGGTGATTGCTGAAACAACCGCCTATTTTGAAGGGTTTGAGAAATCGTACTTTTTAGATAGGATACAAAAGATAGAAAAACGTAGGACTAAGTGTATCGAGCTATAAGGAGACTATGTTGAAAAATAAAACAAATTTTTCACATAAAAATGGTTTTTTTTTGTCAAGGCGCGGTATTTCTACAACCCTCGTAGATATATTCATTTTTTCTGTTCGTAGTTGTCTAAATAATTCAGTGATGATATTTCTAGCCTGTTACTGATTTTTATACAAAAGAAAAATTATTTACGAACTTTGATACTCTGCGAAAGCCAATAAATTCCAAGATAAATACAAACAAAGAGGAAGAGGTAAAATACAAAATGTCACTTCAGTGACAATAAGTCAGATAAGTAAAATCTTTGTGTGTTACGTAACAAACTAGCTACTTATTCACGTGTAATTAATGCAAATTAATGTAGGTGGACATTTATTAAAAGGTTTAATTAATTAACCGATAAATAGGTAGGTAAGACACACAAAACACACTTCCTATAAAGATTTTCTCAAAGATAAAAGTTAAATAACCGGCCAAGTGCAAGTCGGACTTACGCAATTAGTGTTTCGTACGTTGATTGCTTTTAAGGGGTTACAAACATCTGGAATTTGCAAAAATTCGATTTTTTTTTACGGTTTGTTATTCTCTATACTTCTAAGAATTATTCAAAAAAAAAATTTAGAAAATTTCATTCCATTAGAAAGTTATAGCATTGAATCTGACCTGGCGTCGGATTGGGACCGCTACCTGTTTCAGTGCACTGCAATATTTCTCAGTCAATTTTTAATATTTTTTAACATTTTTTTTTTTAAATCTTAATAATTACTTTGTCTACAAAAGGTCAAGAGGTTTTTTTATTTTTTTCCAACAGACAATTTTTATAAATAATTAAACATAAATTTTTTGGATGCAAATTGCATACTAAAGTTTGAAACATCGTAAATTTTTTATTTTTGAAAAAAAACCCTTCGACAACAATTTTTAACTACTACATTAACTATTTTACAAGATTAATTTTTATTTTTGCAGATTGGATTATTTTTTTGTGAAGGTATCCTGCAGACAAGGAGGGCCATAGTTTCCACCAGTGGTCCATTTAACCCGATAAAAAATAATCTTAACATTTAAACATATTTTTTTAAAAAATCTCTTATAATTTAAAGTAAAATAAAAACATGTAATAGCCATTCTTTTGTATTATTCACTTAATAACCTTAAAAATATTTTTTTCTAAATATACTATACATACTTTTTGCAGCTTCCAAGCTATGTCAAAAATTTTGTTACGGAGGTCTAAAATGATCAATGACTTCACAAAACACACCCCCTAATGAGTTTTCAACAAAGTTTTTTTCCGATCTTTAATGAAAACTGATGACCTTGAATTTTTTTTTGTGTATGTATGATGAATTATTAAAGGTTAATGTTAATTAATTAATTAATAATTTTCGTTCAATCTACACCCGGTGAAGAATATTCTAGGATTTTTTTGATCAGGTGATCAGGAGATAAAAGGGGAGGATATCGATTTTTCGCAATTTTTTAAAAATAATACAAAGAAATGGTGCGCAAGTATTACATTATATATTTTATTTGACACCTCACTCGATGACCTGGTAAAAATGTCTTTTTCACTTCCGATTTTACCCCCCAAAACTAACCCCTTAAGTCGAAATTTAACTTTCAAAACTACACGGCTCTGCTGAGGCCATCAGTTTCTATATTAGTGCCAAATTTCTATGTAAAAAAGTTTTTCAGAAAATCGGTTGTAACAAACAGACGGACACATGGACAGACAGACATCGAAATTATCTTATAAGTATTCCGTATGGAACACTAAAAATAGTAGCAGTATTTTTGCAAGCTGATAATTCGTATTCCTGCAATTAGTTATCAGATGAAAGTAGTCTGATAACTACTCGTCTCTTTTTTTTTAACTATTCTGTCTCTACCTCAAACAATATTTTCATTTCCAGTTTCGCGCTTAGTCAAAATCTTCAGCTACTGCCGACGGCATGATGTTGGTAGGGAACCACTTGGACCAGAAAGGGACTAACAATAGAGACAGTGTCCTTATCATATACTAGTGGGATATGTGAGGCATACTCGAAAAGTACGGCCCGTTTGGTCATAAAAAAAATATATTCATTAGAAAAAGTTTTTATTGATGGTTTTAGTTTCCTACAAACCTACTTCACTTTTCCATATGATCGTCGTTCACTTCTAAGCACATTTCATAATGTTGCACTATCTTCTTTACTCCATCTGCATAGAACTTCTCTGGTTGGGAATTGAACCGGTTGGCAACGGCGGTCTTGAGTTCCTCGTCGTCTTTAAACCGTTGTCTAACAAGCCACTGTTGCAAGTGTAATCGTCGATCAGATTGCAGTTTTTGGTTCATTTGTTGAGCGATTTCATCGGTCTGGATGCTGGGTCTGCCAGTCCGCTCTTCATCAGGCACATTTATGCGGCCATTTTTGAAGTCTCGACAACACTGTCGAACTTTTCCTTCACTCATTATTGTAGGTCCATAAACTAGGCACAACTTCCGATAAATTTAAGCAGCTGATGCTCATTTTGCACAGAAAAATCGAATCACAGTAACTGGCGGGAGCGAAAATTTTCGTGGACATTGTTGTCTGCATTTACCGACAGGCAAACAGCTATTGAAACAAAACAATAATTTCAATGACTTCGGAGGTAATCGAATACACCTCGTATTAATTATAATAATCACAATAATAAGAATAAGTCGCTTGTTAGTCCATTTCACAAAACGATATAGAAAGTATAACAAGTTATAACTTAGGACTAAAAGATCTTTCAGTCAGATTTTCGAACTAGGTCTCTGGAGCTGTTAATGTCTTGTATTAGTACAGAGTGTCCAGGAAGATGGAAAACCTGGAATTATTTGGAAATTATCCTTTACTCGATAAATCAGGAAAAAGAGGAAAAGTTGGTTATTTGAAGCTGCATGAGCATGAATCCGACAATGAAATTAATACTCATCTTTTCAGACCTATACCGTAATGCTAAAATGCATATTCCGATATAGTAGCTGGAGTCTAAGATAATTACGGATAGGTTAAAAATTATATTGGGACCGCTCGCTGCCGGACAAGCAGTACTACGGGACCTCCCTTTCTTCGCGGCTTTTATTTCGACATATTGCTACTGATTTGTAACACCCTGTAAAGCATCAATTTTAGAGATCTATTATTATGAAACGGTTTATATTCCGCAAAGTATTACTGTATATAAACAGTCAATTTACATTAAAATAATCTGTATTCTTATTCTGGCTAACTGTGAAGCAACTAGATAAACTCTTATTGACCACAATAGCTCTTCATCCGTCAATAATCTAAAATGGCAACTTCCATGGCCTGCTTACATAATCGTGCTCTAAAATCGCACCGGGTATATCATAGAATATTTATTTATTCTTCAGGACATGATTGTAGGCAATTTATTTAAATCGTAACTACCAATCTGGAGGTTTGGTTCTTCTTGGTTCACTTATTTTGTGTTTGTGTGTTTAAAAATGTTAACTTGGCTAGCAGTTCTTAGGATAAAGATTATACTTTGATGTCTTACTTATAATTTTAAAATAGACACCGTTACATTATTGATCCTGTGGTTAAGGCTTTGAAACCAATTTCTATTCAACCATATATAGTACTTAAATTCCAGATGTTTCCGGCATAACCTATATTTTAAGGCTATAAAAATTCAAGATTACTTCTTGGGTCATTAAAATCTAAATTTGATATATTTGTTCTGTTCAAAGAATTTTATCAACGGCATTCTAAAGGCTTCAAATGAGTGTCAACACAAGGGTTAGATTTTTAAGATCTGTATTTATGGTCTTTTCTGGAGGTAATACTCAAGGTTCGCTTATTTACGGTTTTCTCAATTGGTTCAAGTTTTTATGCCCGTTTGTACTGATGAGGAATACCATTTCACAACGCTATGAGCAATGGAACATGGATCGATACTTTGCCCTTTATTATATATATATATATATATATATATATATATATATATATATATATATATATATATATATATATATATATCAATCGGTTTCATAACGTCTTCCGTCTTCCGATGCCTAATTTCCAGTCCTCCCGGTTTCTCCATCCCTCCTCCTCCAGATCTCTCTCTAGTACTTCCTTGTTGATTCCTGCTCTGGATTTCTGGATTTTCTGGCTGCTTGTCTCCAGAAATCCATTTCTGTAGCTTTTAGTATTTTTTCTGTTCTTTCCTTCAATGACCACACCTGGGAGCTGTAAGTTATTATACTTTTCACTATTGAGTTGTAAATTCTCTCCTTATTTTCAATGGTTATGTTTTTGTCCCATAGTATACTATTAAGCGTTGCAATCGCTTTTCTTCCTTGGATATTCCTCTCGAATATTGCTTCTTCCAGTATTCCGTCCCTAGGTATTCTCGTTCCCAAATACTTATAACTGGCACAGTGTTTGATGGTGTGTCCTGTGGCCAGTTTCAAGTCCTGCTGTTGTCCTCCGACGCACATATACTCGGTCTTTTTAATATTGACTTCTAGGCCCCATTTTTCATATTCCTTCATAAGTTTTCGTGTCATGTATTCCATATCATCGATGTCCTGAGCGACCACTACCTGGTCGTCTGCGAATGATAGCGTGTACAATGTAGTATCGTCATCCAGTGGTAATCCCATACTGCTGCATTTCCTTTTCCAGTTCTTCAGTGCACTCTCGAAATAGATTTTAAATAGCGTTGGGGATATACAGCAGCCCTGTTTGAGACCCTTTGTGACCTGGAACCCTGTTGTTATACCATATTTGGTTTTCACACTACTTCTTGCGTCTTGGTATAAGGATTTTACGGCTTTAATTATTTCGGTGCTTACATTACTCTGTTGTAGTGTTTCCCACAATCTCATTAGGGGCACGCTGTCGTAGGCCTTTTTTAAATCAACAAACAAAACATGGACTTCCTGATCAAATGCGGTTTTCTTTTCTAGGATTTGTGTCAGTGAGAAGAGATGGTCTATTGTGGATCTTCCTGCTCAAAAGCCTGCCTGTTCTTTAGCTTCTACGTCTGCGTATTCCGTTTCTATTCTATTTTTAAGTATTTTTCCGTATATTCTGCTAATAGATCCTGTAACCGTTATTCCCCTATAGTTATCGCAATTATTTTTGTCTCCTTTCTTATGAATTGTTGATATGTATGATATTTTCCATTCCTCAGGTACTTCTAATGTGTTAATGCATCTTTGGAATAAGTTCCTCAAAGCGCTAAATAGCTTTTCAATTCCGTGCCCTGTATTTTGCCTTCAGTAATTAGACGTAGTAGTTCGTACTTTGGGCTCATTATATGTCCGAAATATTGAGTTTTTGTCATTTTTTATGGTTGTTAGTAATTCTATCATTATTTTCTGCGTCCAAGAGATGCGAAGAAGGCGTCTATAAATGTACATTTCAAAAGATTCCAGTCGTTTCTCTGAGCCAGGGTCAAGCGTCCAGCACTCATATCCATACAATAGCACGGAGAATACATACGCTCGTACCATTCTCATTCAGAGTTCGAGACTGAAATTTGTGCAATGGAAAAATTTATTCATATTCATGTATATTACTCGGCCCTGTTCAATTTGGGAAAATATTTTTTTTCTTGTCCACTTGTCAAAATCTGCCGGTTTTGATGACATATCAGGGTCACTCATAAGGCAGGTGATAGAGCCTATTTCAGGGGTTTCAACTTTCCTTATAAATCTGAGCTTTGTGGAGAGTTTATTTCCGAAAATACTGAAAATGAACAAGATTGTGCCGGTTCATAAGAAGGGTTATATTCATTTAATGGAGAATTATCGTCCAGTGGTGCTCATTCCTATATTCTCAAAAATATTTGAATATTGTTTTTTGGGCAGATTAGAGCGATTTCTAGAGAAAAACAGAACTTTATCTCCATATCAGTTTGGGTTTCGTCGAAATTGTTCTACCATGACGGCTATTCGCCACTTTTATGGGAAGTTAGTAGACCTTATGGAGAGCGGAGAAAGGCCTGTTGGGATTTTTTGTGACTTAAGCAGGGCATTCGATTGTGTGGATCACCGGTTGCTCCTGGGCAAGATGGAGGCATATGGAGTGAGGGGCCATGCACTGGGCTAGCTGACGGGCTTTTTGAGGAACAGAAGACAGTTTGTCTTAGTTTCTTATGGAGATCCTGGAATGGGACGAGAATGTTTTACATCGGACATCAGTACCATTGGTTTGGGTGTTTCACAAGGGTCCGTACTGGGACCAATTTTGTCTACATGTTACATCAATGATCTGGCATCGGTGGTTAATCCCGGATGGACGATGGCTCTGTTCGCAGATGACTCGTCATTTATAGTATCCTCTCCGGATCATACAAGCTTGGAAGATATGTGTAGTGTCTGAATGAGATCGCTGATGCAATGGCTTAATAACAATTCTCTGCATCTGAATAGCTCCAAGACGAGTTATGTTAGATTTCATACACCACAAACCAAAACAATTGACAATCTGAACTGCTCTAAATTAAGCAGTTTGTGTTTTATGATGAGATATCTTAGATTGGTCCTGCCTCAGCACGAGCTTCTTTCGGTTTACAGTGCATATGTGGGATCAAGACTGCACTATGAAATTTGTTTTTAGAGTTCTTCCTCCTCAGCAAAGAATGTTTTTGTCGCGCAGAAGTGGGTCATTAGAGTTATGCCAGGTGTTTCTCCGGGTACATCATGCAGATCACAGTTTGCGCGATTGGGGCTTCTGACGCTTGCTGGAATTTTTATATATGAGTTGAATAAATATATTTATTTAAATAAATCAAATTATTTGCAACATGCTAATATTCATAGTTACCCAACTCGGGGCCCAAACAGTCTTTATGTGCCGTTGAGTCGGTTTAACATCGGTAAGAACTCTCCACAGAACTTGAGACGTGCTGTGTTCAACCGGCTTCGCGGGAATGTTGGGTCAGACCATGGTCTTTTGAGCTTTAAAAGAAATCTTAAGCGTTTTTTAATCAATAGAGAATTCTATAGTTTGGATGAGTTTTGGAATCATTGTTAGAAATTGTATAGAGATCGTTTGTGTTATACTCTATTAATGTTATCTGTATTATTTGTATTAGTGTTATATAATGACGAATTCCATACATTTATTGTAAAATGTCGCTGGAAAAATAAAAGTATTATTATTATTATTATCATTTATATTGGTTCCCAAGTATTTAAACCTGTTCTACGGTGTTGTCCCTGATTTCGAGGGATTCTGGTGGGTGATTTTTCTTTGTTATTACCATCCACTTGGTTTTTCTTATATTCATAGTTAATCCAAATTTTTCGCTGGCTGTTACGACCCGATTGATCAGTTGCTGGAAATCTTTGATATTATTTGCTAATAGAACAGTATCATCAGCATACCGTATGTTGTTCAGTGTACACCCATTATCTGTTATTCCTTCAATGGATTCATGGCCTCATTAAACACAGCATCAGAATAAAGATTGAACAAAAGTAGAATGCATCCCTGTCTTACATCTTGGGTTATTTTTATGCTTTCCGACTTTTCCAGTCCAATTTTAACTTCCACTGATTGATTCTAGTACAGATTTTTAATAATATTTAGATATCTTTTGTCTGTATTTGTTGTTTCTCGAGATTTTATTAATTTCTCGTGCATCACACAATTGAAAGCTTTATTGTAGTCTATATATAACAAGCGTACATCTACATTCATATCTTTACAACTCTGTGCCAGTACATTT
>CM032454.1:158155334-158235334 GCA_019049505.1 Pachyrhynchus sulphureomaculatus | reverse complement strand
ATGCAAAATATTATGTACCCGTTCAGTCGACATGCCCACAGCACTAGCAATCTCATGCACCTTAACTCTTCTGCAATCCATCACCATATCTTGGATTTGATCAATGATTTCTGGAGTCGTAACCTCCACAGGCCGTCCAGAACGTTCAGCGTCACTTGTGCCCATATGGCCAGTCCGAAAATTTTGAAACCACTTATAAACTGTTCTAATCGAAGGTGCACAGTCACCATAATGTTTATCAAGCTTCTCTTTAGTCTCCTGAGGCGTTTTGCCTTTCATAAAGTAATGTTTAATCACCACACGAAATTCTTTTTCGTCCATTTCTTGAAAATCACTCGACTTCCTTGATTCACACGAATGCCAAACACAAAGAAATAGACCAATATGGCTGAAACTTGGTATGCGTTCATTCAAGAGATGCTACTAACTAAACATGACCTCGATACGCGCCGGTGGTGCCATCTCTCGGACTTTGCACGGACTTTTCAAACCAGCCTCGTATTATGAAATTTTTTTCTGATTTTTAATTGGAATATTGGATATTTAATATAAAATAATTTTTCCATAGTAAAATATTGGTGGTTGCGTGTATGTCGGAATATACTTCTATTTCAGTCTTCTCATTTTTGAATTATTCCCAATTTTAACAGAAATGGTATATCGAAGGGATTGAAATCTGATTACAGAGAAACCTAACAAATAATTAATTGATGAAATGCACACAGTAAAGTATTGCATTTATTTTCGTTCCTAACGGAAAGCATTGTATTCGTGAAAAAATTACTCTCCAAAATATTTATTTTTTTCTGGTCTTAGAGTTTTTGGATCACGAAAAAACATATTTTTTTAACTTCCATATTCATAAAAAATAATACTAAATATTGCAAAAATGATAATCTAGCCACACATCACAAAAATGTTGTTTTAGCATACCTGACAATTTTTTTATCTGTATCGGCCATATTTGAATTTTATTTTTTAACGTACGTAAATGATATTATTTATTTCCTATGTTTGTAGCGTTTAATAATATATTTAAAAATTTTTACTTCTTTTAAAAATTTAAGTTGTTGAGCTGCTCAGCATCTTATTTGGATTTTGGGAGTTATTTATAATATTTACGAAATTAATGAAATAATCTAGTGCGTCACTGCACTAGACCTTTCAAGCCATAATTTACGTATAATTGTAGACTAGGAGTCAACTTGTATCGAGAAAGAACTGTAAAACAATTAAATAAAATATTCACGAATAATAAGTTAATTGAGAGCCTTCAATATTTTTTGAATATTTCTCCCATATTAATATCAATTAGTTGGTCTTAAACTCTTGTCCTTCAGACATCAGTTTAAGTATTTCTTGATATGTACCCATTTAACTTATCTACAAATACCTTCCCATATTACGAAATAAATAGTACTAATTCATCCCAAAGCCTCTGTTAAGGTCTTATGGACATCGGTTTAGCCCCTGTTATATTTTTTTTTGGATACGTACATGTGGTCGTTAAACGATACGCCCTGTTGAGCTAGCTCATTTTAAAAATATCACTGAGTTCAGTAAATCAACACAGAAGAGAAAGAACGGAAGGGTCTTTGTTAATTATCGAACAGCTTCGTTGTGCATGAAAACAAACTAGCAAACAGAGGTGTAAGATACTTTTTGCCCACATCTGAAATAATACTAACCGCTTTAATCGTCACAGACCCCGCAGAACCTTCCTGATCTCAATAAGTCAGGATGTTACCTGTGAGAGAGTCCCGACCTTCTCTTTTTAAAGCATCGCTAATCGAAAGTCCTCATGTCTCAGCCTTATCAGCACCTTGCAGGCGCAAATAAATGAGGTGGAATTTTTCATTCTTTAAACAATCCGGCAAGTCAGATCATCTTCTACAAGTATGTTAAATGGTTGTTAGCCTAGGCTTCATACTCTCTGCTACTTTCTTTTTCATTTACATTAACGATATGGATGGATATTGATATGGAAAGGACCGGATATCCAATCTACAGCGTTTCAGATGACCGTAAGCTTATTTCTTCATTCACTTTGAAGTTTCAAACATCGGCTACTCGTGCAAATATGCGCAGACATCAGGAAGTTGTCCAACGTCATAAAGACCTGGAAAAAGTTTCAACTTGGGGTGACCGTAACTAAGTAGAATTTAACGCTATAAAAACTCAGGCGGCAGTTTTTTCTAAAACAGTTAACGTTCACTCATTCCTCTAGAATAGTCACTCAATTTGTTGGTCGTTAACTTGGCAGCAAATATGTCTTGGCACGAATATGTTGCATGCATAGCACAAGTGGAAATATTACGAACTAGAAAGCTTTATGCTCCACAACAACTGTTAATTCCGTACAAAGCTCAAATTCGACTAATGATGGAAGACTGCTCCAATGTTTGCGGCTCTGCATTTGTTGGATTCTATTCAGAAGAGAGCTGTTTCTCTGATTGAAGACCCAGAACTCACCAGAAACCTTGACGGTTGACGACCTGACTCTATTCCACAAGTATTATCATGGTGTGTTCGATGGCTGTAGCCCGCTTGATTCGTTCCAGACCGGTGCATGCTTGGAATACACGCAGCGCCAAGACATTACATCCGTATAAGATTCCACTTGTCACTCCTCGTACAACAGCAGTCTTTTACATAAAGAATATCATTCCTTAGGAATGATTTGCCCAGGACTGTGTTTCCGACCGAGTACAATCTACAACGATTGGAGACTAACTGAATCACTTTTCCCGCACACGCGTCGCTTCTGTAGCGCTTTAGGGATTTCCCTACAGCACGTGTGCTATGTCCATAAAGAAAGGGTCTCGTGAGAATTCCGATGAGAGAGTTAGAGCACGTCGACTTCTCTTAAGCCACCACTCAAACTGTGTCTTTCTTGACCAAGATATAAAATTCCCCAGCCGCACAGTGGGACGAAGCCTCACTGTGCCACTCAAATTACCCTACAGGTCTTAATTTTAAAGTAATCGGAAAGATTTTTTTTAATTATTCATTTTTTCATGGCCAATCGATCTGTCGAGCTAGATTTGAGTTTTTTTCCACAATTTTCCGGAATTTTCAGAAGAAGTATTAATTTTTATGAAAAAACGACGTTTTTCGTGGGAAAATCACTCCATAGATCATAATTTTCATAATCATAACATATTTTTCTTAAAATATTCGTTTTATTATTGCCAATCGATCGGTTGTGCTAGATTTTTGATTTTTCCCCTGTGTTTTTCAAAAATTTGAGAAAAAATTTGTATTTCCATGGAAGTACGGTTTTACCGCAAATAACTACTCATAGATGGTTTTCCTTCAATATTCAGGACAGATTTTTGTCAAAAATCAATTTTTTTGATAGACAATCAATCTATCGACCTAGGATTATTATTTTTGCCCCAGGTTTTTCAAAAATTGCAGACATCTTTGGCGCTACCCAGGATACACCACATGGAGGTAGTGTTTGCTGGTATCCCTTTGTGTGTGTGTGCGTCTGTGTGAATGCGTGCGTGTGTGTGTGTGTGTGAATGCGTGCGTGCGTATGTGTGTGTGTGTGTATGCGTGTGTGTGTTTGTGTGTGTGTTTATGGCCTACGATAACTCGAGTACCTACAACGAATATTGCAGGACAGTTCCGATGCCGAAGATTTCCGTTAAATCTAAATGATTTCATTATTATTGAGTCGAGGTAATAATTTGCAATTTAAAGAAATCGCTAGTTTATTAAATAAATTTACTTGAATTTATCAGAAAAATTTTCCTCGCAACTGAGCAACTTCAAATACTTTCGATTCAATTTGGGCAAATTTTAGGTGAATTCCGTGATTCAGAAGAAAATACGCACACAAACAGATCATATAGACGGACAGACAGAACATATACACAGCACATACACACACACACACATACACACATACACACACATACACACACACATATACACATACACATACATACAGCACATACACACAGACATACACACACACACACACATAAAGGGCTACTAGCAGGCACTACCTCCATGTGGTGTATTCTGGGTAACGCCAAGGATGATTATAATTTTTGAAAAACCTGGTCCAAAAATGATAATCCGAGGTCTATAGATTGACTGTTCATTAAAAGAAAAATCTGTCCTGAATATGGAAGGAAAATCATCTATGAATGAATTGCGGAAAAACCGTACTTCCATGGAAATTCAAATTTTTTCTCAAATTTTTGAAAAACTTTGGGGAAAAATCGAAAATCCGACTAGATCGATCGATTGGTAATAAAAAAACGAACATTTGAAAAAAGGTGTCATGATTAAATGAAAATTACGCGCTATAGAGTGGTTTTCCCCGCGAAAAACGCAATTTTTTCATAAAAATTAATACTTCTTCTAAAAATTCAGTAAAAGTGTGGGAAAAAAAATACTTAAAATCTAGCTCGACAGATCGATTGGTCATGAAAAAACAAATAATTAAAAAAATATTTCCGATTACTTCAAAATTAAGACCTGTAGGGTAATTTGAGTGACACAGTGCGGCTTCGTCCCACTGTGTGCCGGGCTGCACTTTAAGTTCTTAGAGCACCTGTCAAACATTCTAGGTCTATCTCTATCTGCTGCTTAGATAGGCTGACTTTTACCTGTGACATAAAATTTTGTCTGCTAAAATTGTTATGCAGAACTATTCTTATCAAACCCTTAGTTCTGGAATAATTACGCCAAAAAAATAAAGTTTTGATGCTCTCATTTTAGTTCATTGGTGTACATAAGTACAAACATGCATACGTACATATCTTTCCTTCGACCGTGCCATAGGTGGGTTATAAATAAACTAGTTATACTGATGATTTTTCTTAATATTAAACAAACTACGTCCATGGAAATGCCTAAAGCACAGATGATTCTTTTCGAAGTGCCATTGTGGTTTCACTACCGCAGTTTCACTAGGGGTTCACCCACGCAGCCGCTGTCCAACGAATTTATTCTTGCTTTCTTATGGGCGTAGTCCAAGAAAAAAAAATTCTCTTTTTGTCAAAACTACACACTCTAGAATTAATGGGAAATTGTTCTCACAGACAATGGAATATCCGCAATTTATTGGATTGTGTAAGCGGGGCGAAAAATCTGTGGGAAACATTCACCTGTAGATAAGAATAAATTAAATATATTTTTAGTTGTTGTGTCTACTTGCAATTTTTTTTCTTGATAGACAATGTTTGTTTAAATATTAATCTTGTATAGAAAAAAAAAAACCTCTCTTTTGTTTAATCACTTCGTGCTGAGATTAAATTAATACTTCGTGACAGAATACATAAGTAATTTATAAGTTCTATTAGGAAAGTTTCTAAAATGTTTTAATGAACTTCTAGCCAATTACGTGTTAGTTCTTAGCCTTATAAGCAAATATTAGTTTAAAGCTTGTTATTTTTTTCTTTTTGTATGAGCTCACTAATAGACGAGACGAAGACACTAGGTTGTCTGATGGTTTAAGGTCTTAGGCCAATGTAATTTTTTGAAATATTTTTTTTTATTTGCTTAATCGACGCTTTAACATCTCAAAAATATAATAAAAGTTTTATACTGATAACAAATTTTTAATAATATATTTAAACATATAAAGTAAAAAGCCACGCCGTATCGGAACGTACGAAATTACGTATTTTGCGAGCTTCGGATTTTTCACTATGAGGCCTATATTTACGATGTGTTTTGGAACGTGATAATAGAGGGCACCAGTAATTATCCTATAATCAAGTTTTTCACCATAGTGTTGGTACAGCCGTTGAAACCACTCAGTTTACAGTACGTTCGACGCACGCGCTGCAAGTACGAGTCATTCATGTCTGATGCTGCGAAACAGACACGCTCGATCTTGAAGAAAAATGGATTTACCAGATGTATAAGTATGAAATGTGGATTTTTTCCTAAAAAGCATGTTAAATTCAGAAGAATGATAAAAAGTGCTTTATTTAAAGTATGCTCCATCGTTTGTTATCCATCTTTCGGGCAATTTGTGAATACCACGCCAGTAAAAATCTTCCCCTTTTGCTGCGAACCATTCATCGAGCTATTTTTTCACATCTTCGTACGAACTAAAGCGCTGCTCAGCAAGTGCGTGACCCATCGCTGCAAACAAGTGTTAATCGGAAGGAGCCAAGTTTGGTGAGTAAGCCGCATGGGGTAGAACTTCCCAGCTGAGTGCTTCCAACATGTCACGAACTGGTTTTGCCGTATGTGATGGAGCATTGTCATGAAGAAAAATGACTTTGTGTTGCCTCTTTCGGTATTCTGGCCTTTTTTCAAGCAGCGAACGGTTCAAATCGGTCAATTGTTGTTGGTAATGTTTAGTATTAACCGTTTCCCCAGGTTTTAACAGCTCATAATAGACCACGCCCCTCTGGTTCCACCAAACACAGAGCATCGTCTTTCTCCCAAAGCGATTCGGTCTTGCGGTCGATGTGGATGGTGCGCCTGTGTCTACCCATGATTTTTTGCGCTTGGGATTCTCAAAATAAATCCACTTCTCATCCCCTGTATACGATGCAAAAACGACTTCCTTTTCTACCGAGCGAGAAAAATGTCACACGTGTTTTTGTGCTTTTCCATTTGCCTGTCGTTCAACTCATATGGTACCCATCTACCGGCTTCTGAATCTTTCCCATCTCTCGTAGCCAATTGGAAACAGCTTGTTGACTAACGCCCAATTGCTCGGCGAGTTGTTTTTGTGTTTGCGAATCATCTTCGTTCAACAGTACTTGCAATTCCACATCTTCGTATTTTTTTGGCGGTTTTCCACGTTCCTTGCCTGCAACATCGAAGTCATCACTTTTGAAACGCCGAAACCATCATTCACACGTATCTTGCGATGAAGCATGAAGTAATCGGTATGATTCAACAGCAGTTTTCTTCGAATGAAAACAAAAAATTAATGCTGTCCGCGAATACCCTTTGTTCGGTATAAATTTCGACAAATTGAACACAACAATACAACACTATGCACACACTTTTCCAATTTATCACTCGTGTGCATCTGACACTTGTTGATGAAACAACAAAATGGCGCAATGTCAAATCTTTATAGCACAAACTGCCTTGGTGCACCATCTGTTGTCTTAAATCCGCATTTCATACTTGTACACCTGGTAGAAGGTCACTTATATGGCGTCGGGATCGCAGACTAATGGCAAAAATTTTTTATTATAGCAATTTTCAATTTTAAAAACTAGAAATCAGTAGTTGAAACTTGAAGTGCGTTTATCTCAAAACTATGTTTTTCAAATCGGCTTGCATAACTCAAACAATTTTTATTCGATTGACTTCAAATTTTAACTGTAACTTCTGTATTAGATTCTGAAGAAGAATCTAGGATTTTTACGAAATTTTAAAAATTGTAAAAGGTATTAACAAATTTCTGTCAATTTTTTCCACAAAAATCGAGATTTTTTCAAAAGTTTGCCATTTACAATATCCCACGTACTTTTCTAGCTATGTACGTAGATTAAGCAGAATTTTTTTGTTACAGAATCAAATTTACTCAAGATATACTGTAAACCTCGGAGTCCGTTTTTAAAAAGATGCTTTTTAAAAAGCTGCACTGTGCCGCCATTTTGTAAAATATATTATATCAAAAAATATATTTCTGTACCTCAATACATATATAACCATGTGGTATAGTTTATTTTTTGAATAATTTTTTTTTTTCAATCCGAAAAAAATGTTTAAAAGTTAGTTCATTTTCCTGCCTCTACAATGGCCTTAAGATAATAAGCCTTATGAATTAAAATTTAGTAATGCCTTAAAAGCAATAACTAGACCAGCAATTGCTTATATGCAATTGTTATTTAGTAAAAGTAAAAATTTATAAGCAATAGAACGTTTTTAATACTTACGTCTCGACTGGTGATTAACGACACAAGGGTTGTGTAACCACGTATTTGGAAGGAAACTTCTGTCAAAATTACAAAAATTTATTAATACACTTTTAAATTGTTTTTATACATATTTTTCATATATCTCTTGTTCTGAAATGTCCCTGTAAATGACGAGTTAACCTCGCAACTGCCCATCTAGAATCTACTCCTAAAACAAAGTCATTAATGAAATAGGTAAATAAAGAAGGTCTCAGTGCGGAATTTCTAAACTAATAGTGGTGAATCCTGATGTAAAATATCTTGGTCCATTTCCACTGGCCGGCCCGGCAAAAAACTCCCTAGCTGGCTTAATATAAGACCCTCCACTCTATATGCTATATAGTATCTATATTTAAAAAGGGAGACCGCAGAAAATGCACAAACTATAGAGGCATAAGCATAATATCGAGTATGGGACGTTTGTATGGAAAAATTATTAAAAATATCATGGAGGAAAATATAAAAGGAAAAATTAGAGAAGACCAAGCAATCTTTACGGCCGGAAAATCATGTATAGACCACATATACACTATAAAACAAACAATGGAAAAAAAAAACTGGCAAATAATAGAGAAGTTCATCTAGCCTTCATAGACATAAGAAAGGCCTATGACTCAGTACCAAGACAAAGATTATGGAACGCAATAAAAGAAATAGGCATTGACAAAGAACTAATATACGCATTAAAAGCTCTCTACGAAAACAACACAGTGAACATAAAAATAGGACATAAAATAGGGAAGAGACTCCAAACATCAAAAGGCCTATTACAAGGATGCTCTACATCCCCAACACTATTCAAAATATACCTCGAACAAACATTAAAAAAATGGAAGCAAAAATGTAGTGGAATGGGAGTCCCAATACGAGAAGATTACTTATATACTCTAAGTTTCGCAGGCGACCAAGTAATCATAGTGCAAAATGAGGAAGACCCCAGTTATATGGTAAGAAAACTGAAAGAAGAATACACTAAAGCAGGATTAGCAATAAACTTTGATAAAACGGAATATCTAACAACAAAGGAATGAAACGTGGAGAATCTAGAAGTAGATAACCAAACAATAATCAAAGGAACCGATAGATTTAAATATCTAGGAACCATCATTTCAAAAAACGCAACATCAGAAGAAGAGATTAAAGCTAGATTAGGACAAACGCGAACATGCATAAGACAATTAAATTCGATCCTGTGGGACAAGCACATTACAAAGAGAAACAAAACACGCATATACAAATCAATAATACAAAGCATAATGACATACGGGTCAGAAACATGGACGATCAACAAAAGAAATAAATCTAAAATTAACGCGGTAGAGATGGAGTATTGGAGAAGATGTTGTAGAGTGACACGTATGGAGAGAATAACAAATGAAGAAATAAGAAGCAGAATGAACATCAAAGAGAACGCAGTAAACACCATTGAAGAAAAACGATTAAAATGGTATGGACACATAAGACGAAGCGAAGAGAATAGGTGGATAAAGAAAATAATGGAGTGGAGCCCTATACGGAGAAGAAAAAGAGGAAGACCCAGACGATCGTGGAGAGACGATGTGGACGAGGCTATGGAGGACAGGGGTCTAACAGATGGAGACTGGGAAGATAGAAACGGATGGAATCAAAGGCTGAGAGAGGGAAGACAGCGTCAGCTGTAGAAAATCCTTGTTATATATATATATATATATATATATATATATATATATATATATATATATATATATATATATATATATATATATATTCTATATGCCTTCATTTTGTTTAAGGGCAGTCAATGATTTTCACAACGGAATGCCCTACTGAGATCACGAACGACTCCAACAGGATCTGTTTCACACCAACCTCCTGTAGAACTACTAATTGACCATCAAATTTAAAACCAGTGTCAGATTTAAAGGGGTAGAGAGGTTAAGCCACTAGTGTCGTTGGTAGTGCTGTCTTTAAGTACTGATTTATCTAAGAGATGTAGCGTTTTCGAAGTCAGGTAGTTTGCATATGAATCGATGACTCGAATTAAATTAATATATTGTTAATTTCTACAAACCCAGTAACGGACTGGTTATTTATACATTACAGTCTGTCAAATAAGAACGTGCCGCTCGTATTCTTGAAAAAAATGTGTTTCGAGAACATTTTTTGCCCTCAATGTATTTTCTGGTGTGCTAACAACTGCGCAATTATCTTACTAAGTTGTCTAATCGCCTCCTGCATCCATAATGGTATGGCATCTTCGAGGCATGCTGTCGACGAGATTTTCTGCAATGATCTCAAGATTTTCGAATCTCGCGAGACAACTGAGTTAAAGTCTTCAGAGTCTTTCCTCTGAGCTTTCTTTTTACAAGGGATCAAACGTTTTTAATAGAGTTGGCGTCCGGCGATTGTGACGGCCATTGGGCCCAAGCAAGCCGCTTCGTGACCTGATTTTCGCCCAGCACAGGTTTCTTCAACGTGTTTTGGAATTTGACATCATGAGTACGAAGATGTTATCGAATGGTCTCATCGAACACGTTCAAACTCTATTATCTTAATTTTGCCTCTCCTTGACGCAGCTTCAATTTCGGGTTCAGTGAAAACAAAGACACGATTCGTTTTTCGACTTCTGGAGTTACTTTGCCTACTGAGCCACGCTTTGGAAAGTCGTCGATATTTTTCGTCTCGTTAAAATGATTTACTCACTCCTTCACAAACGATACCGACTTTTGAATATATTTAGCGGCCGCGCAATGTGTCATTTTAGGCTCGTGTGGACGGGAATAAAGAAAGACTGCCTCGAACCGACGCATAAACAACAATATTTTGGATATTACGTGATTTCGCCGCAAATTCGGAATCAATTGATACTTTTACTAAAATGTGCCGTAGATAAAGGTTGTCACTACCGATTTTTTGTTGAATAGCTACGATTGCATCTACCAAAAATTATCGCGGACACGTTCTTACCTGACGGACTGTCAAATGTCGAGATTGCACGCAAATGGAACACGACGATGACAGACCGGTACATAGGCTATATATATTATTGCGACTTATTCAGAGAAGCCAGAAACAGACTAAAAGAGATACTAGATGTTGAAGATGTAAACGACATAGCACCAAGCACGTTATTAGAAGAACTTTGTAAAAGAGAAAAGATCGAAGCCTTAGAAGACTTCGTTCCAACTGGAGTGCTCCGCCTATAGTCGGAAATGTAAATAGTTACAATTTTTGTTGAGCCAAAATAGAGTATAAGAAGTTAGTAATAGATTTTTGTATTAAATCAAAAATATTTTATATTCAATGAAAATTTTATATTAAATGAATGTTATTTATAAATAAAGATGCAACTACATGATCTTTAGTTTGCATATTCAGAGTAAAGATTCTGCACAAAGCTCAATAGACCATTTTGATTTGCATAATATATATATATATATATATATATATATATATATATATATATATATATATATATATATATATATATATATATATTTGGGTTTAACTGTATATATACACAAGTAATATATAATAATTATACAACTAAGTGTTGTGTTCTCATTCGCCTTCTCCAAACCTCTCTATCGTCCGCCATCTCTTCGTCCATTCCTAGTGATCTCATGACTTGTCTTTATTCCAGGATTTACGTGGTCGTCCTTTTTTATTTCTTCCCGGTGGTTTCCATGTCAAGAGCCTTTTTTGCCATCTTGTATCGTTCATTCGGAGTAGATGTCCAAAACATTTTAATCCTCTATTTTCTATTCTTTGTATAATTGTTTCTGTTGCTGCTGTTCTGTTGCGTATTTCTTGGTTTGTTATGTGTCGGAATTTGGACACTCCGGCGCTTCTTCTC
This sequence comes from Pachyrhynchus sulphureomaculatus, assembly GCA_019049505.1. NCBI lineage: Eukaryota > Metazoa > Arthropoda > Insecta > Coleoptera > Curculionidae > Pachyrhynchus > Pachyrhynchus sulphureomaculatus. The sequence goes on along the minus strand of CM032454.1, from coordinate 158,223,604 downwards.
AGGCAATCCATCTCTATCGTCGTTATTTTTCTTTTATCCTCTTCTTTCATTACCCACAGTTCACTACCATAACTTAAAACCGATTATACCATTGTTCTTCCAATTCTCTTTTTGTTTTGTGTAGTTATGTTTTGATTTCACCATATTAAGTTAAGAGCTCCTATGATCCTCCTGGCTTTTTGTATTTTACTCTGTATTTCCTTTTTACCTATACCATTTTTGTAGTCAATCAGTACTCCTAGATATTTAAATTCCTTGACTTGTTTGACATGTGTTGTGTTTAATTAAGACATTAAATTCTATTTCCGAGTTCATAACCATATACTCCGTCTTTTCAAGGCTCACCTCTAGTCCCCATTCCTTGTAGTCTGTGTATAATCTCTTCAATACATATTCCATATCGAATGCATCTTGTGTTATTATTACTTGGTCGTCTGCGAAGTTTAACGATAATAGGTGTTTATCACTAATGGGGATGCCCATGCTTTGGCAAGTGCGGTTCCATTTCTTTAGAGCGTTGTCTACAAATATATTAAATAAGATTTGTGAAAGGCAATACCCTTGTCTTAGACCAGGAATGTCAAAGATACGGCCCGCGGGCCGCATCCGGCCCCCGGGACGTATCAATAAGGCCCGCGATCGCAATGTGTCACAGAAAGAAGAATCATGTTTTTTTAGAGCTTTTAGACTTCACTCGATTCCTCTACGGAAGTTTTAAAATGCGCACACTACATTTATAAGTAATTTCAAGGGCAGCGCGTGCCTTGACAAGCGAGAGAGACAGACAGTAACGCCATCTCTTAGCAACAAGCGGAAATACCCTATTATTTTTGTTGAGAACAATAGAATCTTCCACGCGCTTCGAGTCTAGACTAGAACCTTCCTTATCGATATTATAAAAGGAGTGCGTCGGCGCGACGTGAGTCAGTTGAGTGTGAGTCGAGTAATCGAAGCGATACTGTCGGAGAAGGATTTTAGTTGTACTGCGAAGTAGTGATTGTGAAGGTATTGTGCATTTGTTTGTGTCGTGCGCGTGCGATATCCATAATTGTTGTGTCGAGTTCCATAATTGTTACGATTTTGGCATAATGTCACAAAAACGTAAAGTTGATAGTGAGTGCAGAGTTTTTCAGTCTAAATGGGAAATTGCATATTTTTTCATAGAATGGAAAGGTAAACCACTGTGTTTGATTTGCAATCAAACAGTTGCTGTTTGTAAGGAGTTTAACTTGAAGAGACACTATGATACGAATCATAAATCAAAATTCGATTGTTACACTGAAAAAATAAGAATGGACACATTGTCATCTTTAAAATCTAAACTTCAAGATCAACAATCGATGTTTACTAAAGCTAATACTGAGAGCGAAGATGCCCTGAAATCAAGTTATATTACTGCATTAGAAATCGCGAAGAGATCAAAACCTTTCACTGATGGTGATTTTATTAAAGACTGTATGTTGAAAGTTGCGGATGTTTCATTTCCATTTCAAAAGTCAATAATTCAAAATATTTCGCTGTCAAGAAACACTGTTGCTTCAAGAATAAATGATTTATCTCAAAATTTGGTTCTTCAACTGAAGGAGAAAATTAAGGAATTTACAAACTTTTCACTGGCTGTTGACGAGAGCACTGATACTGTTGATACAGCTCAACTTGCTGTTTTTATACGAGGTATTAACAGTAACTTTGAAATAACTGAAGAACTATTAAAGTGCGTTCCATTGACAGGTACTACAACAGCAAATGATATTTATTCTGCAATTGAGCATTTGATAGCAGAATATGAACTCGACTGGAATATACTTAGCAGCACAACTACGGATGGCGCTCCTGCCATGGCTGGCAAACATTCGGGCGTTGTAACTAAATTAAAACAGAAAACATCAGGGAATTTTGTGGGATTTCACTGTATAATTCATCAGGAATCATTGGCATCCAAACATTTAAAAATGGACCATGTCATGCAACCTATAATTAAAATAGTAAATTTTATAAGGAGCAGAGGACTAAATCACCGACAGTTCAGGCAGTTTTTACAAGATTTGGACGAAAAGTTTTCTGATGTTCCTTACTTCACCGAAGTTCGTTGGCTCAGTCGAGGAGTAGTTTTAGAAAAATTTTTTGCATTACGTGACCCTATTCAAGCTTTCATGTTAGAAAAAGGCAACCCAATTGATTATAACAATGACTGGTGGGTAGATTGTGCCTTTTTGGTAGATATGAATAAACACTTGACTGATCTGAATGAAAAGTTACAGGGTAAAAATCTGATTGTCACTCAAATGTATTCATGTATTCAAGCCTTTGAAACAAAGTTGAGGCTGTGGGAAAATCAGGTAAAAAATCAAACTTTGGATCATTTCCCTCATTTAAAATCATTTGGCACAGTGAGCCAAAAAAAATTGGATCAATATTCTCAACTTCTGCAAAATTCGATCACGGAATTCAACAATCGTTTTGAAGACTTTCACAAAATGAATGAAATTCATTTTGTGAAAGTCTTTTTTCAACTTCCATTTTCAACAGTCCATTCAATTTTGAAGCTTCACAGGCACCAGTTCATTTGCAAATGGAGTTGATAGATCTTCAATCGGACAGTATTTTGAAAGAAAAATTTAAAGAGATTAACGCTCTTACATTTTATACACAATATTTCAAGAGTTTGGATAACTACCCGGAATTAAAAAAGCATGCAGCACGCATTCTCTGCATGTTTGGTAGCACCTATTTATGTGAGCAGATGTTTTCCATCATGAAAATAAATAAGAACAAACATCGCACAAGACTTTCGAATGAACATCTCCAATCAATTCTTAAAATAACTACAACGAATATGATACCTGACATCAATGAGCTTGTCAAAAACAAGAGAAGCCAGGTATCTGGATCCTCGAGCTCAAAATAATTACCCTGTTTTATAACTTTGATATAATTTTTAACAACCGTATATTATATACTATATAATTAAATAAATAAAATGTTATAATAATTCAGTACATTTTTTTTATTTGAATCTGGCCCGCCTACACATTCTAAATTTAATATATGGCCCTCTGCAAAATTGAGTTTGACACCTCTGTCTTAGACCTTTTGTAATGTGGATAGCTGCCGAGAGATAGCGTCCTTGTTTCACATATCCTATATTTTCATTATATAACTCTTTTATTGTTGTTATCATCCCTTCTTTTATCCCTACTGTTCTCAATACATGCCAAAGTTTATTTCTCGGTACACTATCGTATGCCTTCTTAAGATCTATAAAGTTCATATGTATTTTGTCATCTTTTTGGATCTTCTTTTCTATCAATTGTTGTAAAGTAAATACACGACCGGCCCGGAGTAAATCCGCTTTGGTTTTCGGATATCTTTCCTTTAATATGTTTTATTTTTAATTCCTTATAGTGCTTGTAACGCATATACCTCTATAATTATTAGGGTCTTTTCTCTTTCCTTTCTTATAGATTAATGAAATGTAATTTTTTTTTCCATCCGGTAGGTGTTCTTCCTTGTGATATACAATTATTAATTAAGCTAGTTATTGTTCTCCACATGGTTATACCTCCATTTTTAATCATTTCTGCAGAGATATCACCTGGTCCGGCCGCTCTTCCATTCTTCATCGTTTTTAGATTTGCTTGTACTTCCTCCATGGTTATTTGATTTGCATAATAACCCTATTAATTCAAGTACATATTTTTCACTAATTATAAATATTTCAAGAAGTATAATGGGGATTGTAGGTACTCCGGGACAGAGTCCCACATCGAGGAAGGGCACCTCGCCATCAACAAATAGATACATAAATATGTAAACTATAATCGAATAAAATCGAAATAGGAATAAAATTAAATAAATTCTGATTAAAATTATGTAGAAAAAAGGGGCACCGTCGGGCTCCCTTCGGGAACCGACGGTGGAATGTGGGAGGTGGGACCCCTCCTTCGATTTTTTTTGACAGACTGTAATTTAAATCTGCCAAAGACGAAAACTAAAGAACTTTTGAAATAAGTGATGAAAAACAACCTTTGCCCTTTTGTTGTTAAAAAAACAAAAGAGCCACTGGACGATAGTTCTTTATCAAATGATTATTCCCTTATTTTTTCCTACAATTATTTTGATGTAGTCTACAACCTGATAAAAAATACTCCTATTTAAAAGACACCCTGTATAATAAATGTCTATCTCTTATTGCATCAAGGGCTCTCTAAGAATTTTTAAACGTTGCAACTACAACACCGACTTCGAGCTTTTTTGTTATAATCCTGCGGCTATAGGCAAGTATTACTTCAAAGCTCCTTTGTTTTTATTCTTCTATCAGCTCACGATCTTCTCCTGGCTCGAATATACATTTAATCCCTAATAAGAAGAAAACAAAGCGATGTAATGGCATTTATTTGTAAGTGCAGGTGCTTACAATGATTGGCTTAAAATATATACGACTTGTATTATTCTAAAAACTTAATTTTATTATGTAAGAGAAAAATTACAAGGATTGTACCGATGATCACACAGTGATCAAATTTCATGTGAAACTGGGTAAAACTACTACACTACCGAGACATTTAAATCTTTGAAAAAAGCTTACGATGATTATTTTGTTCACAAGTGTTCGAGTGCTTTAAACGCTCTAAGAGGTTACGCCACCTTGAAATTTTCAAAAAATCGATTTTTTTGGCTAGGTTTATTATTTATACTTTTAAGAATATTTGAAGCGTTACAAAATGGAATTGCAGGGTGAAGGGTACATAAAAAAAAATTATAGACTTTTAAGACGCGGACGCGGTACATTTTCCTTGTACGATTTTCTCGAAACCACTTTTTTCAAACTCGTGGACAAAATATCTCAAGATCTATTGAACCAATTTTGATCAAATTTATACCATATATTCTTTATAATATTATCTTGAAGTTGACATACGGTTTTTTCGATTGCATGCACCGTTCATTTTATATTATTTTATAACGCTCAAAGTTTTTGTGAAAAATCCAAGTTTATTTTCGAACGGCTGTTACTTCTACAAAAAAAAATTTAAAATTTTTTCCATATGTGGCCACTTAGCTATGATCTTTTTGACAATAAAAAATGATTTGTTTACTTTTTAGACAATTTCTGACTGAGAAAAAAATTCCACCGGTGCCCTGTCGGCCAGAAATCTGATTTTTCGTCCAAAATTGTTTAGCCCTTAATTAGTAACAAAATCAGTCAATTTTTTTTAATACTCGTAAGTAAATTCCGCACAAACGATTTTCAAAATATAACCTCAAAATTTTTTAAAATTGCAAAAAGCATCACGGAATCGGGAGCTGAAATTTCGAAGTTCACTTGAGTTTACGTGTTCAAAACTGGTTCTTCGGGGTCGCAGAATCTATTTTCGAGGTCATTTTTATATTATGCACCCTTTTGAGGTGTGTGTGTGTGTGTGAGGTTGGAGGGGGAAAAATTACGATATTATCCTGAATTAGAGTTTCGCGTTTAAAACTGGTTCCTCGGGGGTTTCAGAGGTCGTTGAATGTATTTTCGAGGTCATTTGGATCATAGGCATCCTTTTGAGGGGTGAAAATGGGGGTTGGAAAATAGATTGAGCGACCTCAGAAACCCCTGAGGAACCAGTTTTGAACGCGAAACTCAGGTGAATATGGTAATGTCTCCCCCTCCAACCTCCATTTTCACCACTTAAAAGGTGATCAAAATAACCTTATATATACAGCAGTTGCGTTAAAAAAACATTTTTATTTTATGTCCATTATTCCGAGCGCCAAGGTGGCGTAACTCCTTAAGGAATGACGGAAGTCGTTGGTGGATGATGCAAGGTCGGAGCGTCCCAGTCCAAGTTTGGCCGATGCAAACGTTGTGAAAATTCTGCATACCGACGGTCATCTTTTATACAAATTAATGACAAAAAATTTTAACATCTATAAATCAAATCTTAAAGTCCTTGTCCGCAATGTTTTGGACAAGAGAGAAGTATATGCGAAATTTGTTCCCTACAGCCTGATACCCGAACAAAAATAAAAACGGGTGAACGCCAGCCGAAACTTCATTGAAATGAAAAATGATGATGATTCTTCTCTGCAGAAAGAATTCCAGGTGATGAGACGTGGTGTTAGCAATACGAGCCTACCACAAAATGACGAAATGCGCAATGTCTCGGCAGTGGTTCACCGAGACCGAAGAAAGTGCGACTGCCAACGTCAAGAACAAAAACAATGCTCGTCGCATTTTTTGACACGTAATTATCCATAAAAAATTTGTTTACGGAGGCACTACAGTGAACGCCAGGTACTACGTGGGTGTCATGAAGCGACTGTGCAAGAGAATTCCGCGGGTTCAACCGGAACGGTGGAACACAAAGGGTTGAGTTTCGGATCGTGAAGTGTGTACATGTAAATCGAGCGCCCGGCAGTAGACAACTCGTTCAACGAGTTTTATTACGGCAGAGTTTCGATCTATTTAATTATTTTGCCGATTGCAAACGAGAGGACTAGAAATAAAGCAGAGTGTAGTGTTAGAATTAAGACAATAAGTAAAAAATTTGGAGGTTTATGAAAATAATTCTGTGAAATTGTATGAAGGTAACGAAACGATAAGCGGCGACCTTGATCGTTTTATTGTTTACGGTGATAAGAAATATAAACAACAGTTTTGTTTCTTCTTTTTCTCCTGTGTTTGAAAATGGAATATACGAGGAACACACGTAAAGTTTTTATAATAGAAAGAACAATGGATAGCGATGATTATACCTCAGGAGACTCGAAAAGAGGAAGAGTCGAAGAAAAAGAAGAGCCAATGGGATTATTCAAGAAGAGTAAAAAGCTGATAAGAACACCACAGAAAGAGAAGAACGAAAGAGTAGATAAGATAGACAATTTGATAGAAATGATCAGAGAGCTAATGTCAGATATAAAGGATATAAAACACGATCAGAAGAGATACCAACAAGAGTTGAAGGAACTAAGAAAGGAGAACCAAGTGCTGAAAGAGGAAAGTAAGATAATTAGAGAAAAGATGAGAAGTATGGATTTGAAGACAAGTAGACTGGAAAAAGACAACGTAAGGAATAATTTTGTAATATCGGGAATGGAAGTTGAAGCGAATAGCCAACCAGATCTGAAAATGGGTGTAGAACATTTTATGGAGAGGAGTATGGGCACAAAAGTACAGATTAAAAGATGTGATAAAAATAGGAGCGACTATATACAAGATAGAACTTGGAAACACGGGAGATAAAAAAGCTGTAATGAAAAATAAAAACAAACAGAGAAACCTAAGAGAGAGAGTTTACATAAACAACGATTTAACAAAAGATGAACGGGAAATTCAAAAGAAATTGAAACATAATGCAGAGAATGAGAAAAAGAATGGAAAAAGGGTGAAAATAGGTTATCAAAAAATCGTAATCGAAGGAAGAGAATATAAATGGGGCATTGAGAAAGAAAAACTGAAAGAACAAACAAAGAATACTACGACCATCAAGTCAAAAAACTGAGAAAAAGGAGAGAGATAGGTAGATTGATGACGATCCTGGCAAAGATAAAGGATACGGAAATGAATACAAATAAGAAGATAATCAAAGAAATAGATAGGAAGAAAGAAATGGGAATTAATTATCGAGTTATTAGATTGAAAACACGGTATAAACGGAAAAGAGGATGAACTGACAGAAAAACAACAAATGCACTATGTAGGACTCACTGAAACAGATAGGAAAGGAAATGGATGCAAAACATTAGAAGGAAAAGCATACAAAAACCAACATAGAGACATAACACCGGAACAAGATGCAGAACTCACACAAACAGAAGAAACTAATACAGAAGAAACAAAAGAGGCAATCGGCAATTTAAACAGGATGGAAGGATATAGAACGAAATATGGAAAAGACAGATATAGAATAACTCAACTCCACGGGCTTTACACTCCTAAGAAAAGGGGTAGAAAAGTATAAGGAATATGTAAGTAAGTAAGTATATATGTAGAAATCTGTTAGAAACCATTATTTGTTCTGGAAAGGCCGAGAAAAGGCTGAAAAATGCGATGGAATAGAAGCGTCTCGACGCAGTCGGTGTGTACTTGGCACACCCAACGTATAGCTGCGTTTTCGTAAATCCTCGCTCTATGGGCATTTCAGTTTTCGAGCAGTTGAGTATTGGTTTTCGTTAAGAAAGGAGCGTCTCTATATCGTTTAGTACAACGTTTTAAACGTGTTTTTTTCGAAACAACCTTTTTTGCTCTGGTTGACATGATTTAGAAAAAACTATTGTACAGATCGGGCTCAGATTCTTATGGCGTATTCTACACATGAACGGCTATCGCTGGTATTGCTTTTATAATTATTCATTAATATTCATTTTTCGTCGTGAGTATATCATTTTAATACTAGCGATAGAGGCAACTCGAATAATTGTTTTCAGATGCTCCAAAGTCCCAATATCTTGTCAATCAGATTTAAAGAGGGCCCTGTTCAGGCGGCCCTACCAGTTTTTATAATACATATACATATACATAATATAAATTTTATTATGAAAAAAAAATTCTTAATACGCGCCCACTAACACAGCTAAGATTGTAATGCATTTTTTGGGGGTCGAAGAGAACTACGCAGCACATCTAAAGTAATAAAATGTTCAATTTTAATTTTTCTATTCTATTTTTTTAATTAAGATTGTTCAGGAATTTTATGGAAAGTCAGTGTTTGCAATATCCAACCTTAAATAGACAAAGCGATGTTGCCACAGTTATGCCAAAGATGCACTTATTATCATGATTTACATATTCTAAACGAATGTTTATGTAATAAAAACTTTCAAAAAATAACATAGAAAATTACCAATATAAAGTAAAAAATAACCGGCCAAGTGCAGTCGAACTTGCGCAATTAGTGTTTCGTACGTTGATTGCTTTTAAAATAAAAATTTTTGTTACGGAGGAATAAAATGATCAATGACTTTACAAAACATACCCCAAATGAGTTTTCAACAAAGTTTTTTCCGAATTTTACTTACTTACTGATGTCCTTGAAATTTTTGTTGTTTTTTTTTACATACCAGATAAATTATTAAAAGTAATGCACTCGTGATAATTTTCGTTCAATCTACACCCCGTGGAGAATATTATAGAATTTTTTCAAAATTTTTTGATCAGTACTTTTCGAGATAAGGGCGGGGGACAGCTATTTTTCGCAATTTGTTAAAAGTAGTACAAAGGAAAGTGTGCAAATATTACATTATTTATATTTTTGAACTCGTATTTTTACAAGCTTTCATTTGACACTCCTCGATGACTGAGTAAAATTTTTTTTTTCACCCCCAAAAACTAACCCAGTCAAAATTTAACTTTCAAAACTCTAATAAGGCCATCAATTCCTATATTAGTGCCAATTTTCAACTATTTATGACAAATAATTTCGGCGAAAATCGGGTGTGATAGACGGGCAGACAAACGGACAGACACCGAAGTGATCTTATAAGTGTTCCGTACGGAACACTAATAATATTTTTGAAACAATCGTGAAATACCTCTAAGATAATATATTGCTTTAATTTGACAATTCAGTTATTAATTCCATTTAAACAAATCCTACAAATGATTATTAAGTTTTCTTTATAAAAAGATAACTTTTGAAGTCGGCGCCAATTTTCTGTTTCGGTTAAAAAATTGACATTGACACAAAAAATTGGCGCCGACTTTAAAAGTTTTTTTTTATATAGAAATCGTAATAATAAATAATAACTCTTTTTAACATTTGTAGGATTGGTTTATACGGAATTAATAACTGAATTGTCAAATTAAAGCAATACCTTATCTTAGAGGCATTTTACGAGTGTTTGAAAAACATTATTTTTTACTTTATAGTGGCAAAATTTTGTGTACTGTTTCTTGAAGTCGTTTTTTTTTGTTAAAAAGTTTTCTTTTTACTTTATAGTAGTAAAATTTGTGTGCTGTTTTGATGAAGTCGGTTTTTTTTTTGTTAAGAAGTTTTTATTCAGAAACTATTTGACTAATTTCAATAAAATTTATATGGGATCATCATAAAAATGTACTCTCCTGAATAAAAAAAGAATCATCCAAATCGATACATAACATATTTGCCAGAGTTATGGGTGTTCTGTTACAAAAATTTAAGTTTTTCAGAATTTTTTTAGAAACTACATAACCAATTTCCATAAATTTAATATGGGACCATCTTAAATGTGTACTCTCTCGAATAAAAAAAGAAACATCCAAATCGGCACATATTTGCCAGAGTTATCGTTGTTTTATTATCAAAATTTAAGTTTTTCAAGATTTTTTCAGAAACTACATAACCAATATCAATAAAATTTATATAGGACAATCCCGAATGTGTACTCTCAAATATTAAAAGAATCTAAATTGGTACATATTTGTGGGAACATACATTAAAAAAAAAATATATACGCGTCGAACTGTGAACCTCCTCCTTTTTGAAGTCGGTTTAAAAGAGGAGTTTACTCCACACTTAAACTGTATTAAATATAAATCTTTCTGTGATGGTGGGATCAAATAATTGACATTCTGATTTTCGATTTCTAGCTCTAAACTCAAAATACGATGAGGTTAATTCGTCACAGTGTGGCTGGAGATGCACTCCATACGACGCAGCCACCCCTCTGTCATTTACCATATTACAACTTCAGTGCAATATATTCAGCGTTGGATATAATATTTAAATAAAAATTAAATAGAAAATGTAGAAAAGTATAGTGTTCTCTACACTCGCGTGAAAGCAGCATTAGCTTTAGGCTTATGTTACAATCTTTCTTAACCATGGAAAAATAAGTGCCATCTACCATTCTTCGGTAATTGAAGAGCTCCATTCAATTTTCTAAAGTACCATTCTATGCTCGTTATGTTATATATTATTTTCTTGTATCAACTGGACATCTATGTATAATAAAGCTAATAAAATTAAATTATCTAAATCTAATTCTTTTTTAGCCTTAAACAACGTTATAATGAACTGCTCCATGTAATATTATATTACATCACTTCTAGTATATACAGGGTATTGAGAAAATAATTAAGAAAATTAAATCCGGCATATCCTTGTATTAAAAGAAAACTACTAACAGATGAAAGTATGGTCCGTTTTATATATTTATTTATCGCTGCCGATATGACGACACAACAAATGTCTTTCTAGACAGTATAATTGTTGTTCGACCCCCACGCCGCACAATGGGGACAATACGTCCTTTTTACCCAAATTCATTTTCTGGCCCGAATTTTCAAGGAATCTCAATATTTTTTTCTTTAATCATCGTTCTTGACTTCTTTACCATTACCTGAGCGGATTTTTAATTATTTGCGATACTAACCAAACCTAATATGCCGGTGTACAAGTATGAAATGCGGATTTCAGGCAACACATGGTGCACCAATGCAGTTTGTGCTATAAAGACACTGAGCCATTTTGTTGTGTCATCAACAAGTGTCAGAAGCACACGAGTGATAAATTGGAAAAGTGTGTGCATAGCGTTGTGTTGTTGTGTTCAATATGTCGAAATTTATACCGAACAAAGAGCATTCGCCGACAGTATTAATTTTTTGTTTTCGTTTGAAGAAAACTGCTGTTGAATCATATCGATCTCTTCGAGAAGCTGATGGTAAACATGCTCCATCGCAAGATACGTGCGAACGATGGTTTCGGTGTTTCAAAAGTGGTGACTTCGATGTTGCAGAAGGAACGTGGAAAACCGCCAAAAAAATACGAAGATGTGGAATTGCAAGCATTATTGGACGAAGATGATTCGCAAACACAAAAACAACTCGCCGAGCAATTGGGCGTTAGTCAACAAGCTGTTTCCAATCGGCTACGAGAGATGGGAAAGATTCAGAAGCTGGTAGATGGGTCCCACATGAGTTGAACGACAGGCAAATGGAAAAGCGCAAAAACACGTGTGACATTTTGCTCTCTCGGTACAAAAGGAAGTCGTTTTTGCATCGTATAGTTACAGGGGATGAAAAGTGGATTTATTTTGAGAATCCCAAGCGCAAAAAATCATGGGTAGACCCAGGCGCACTCTCCACATCGACCGCAAGACCGAATCGCTTTGGCAGAAAGACGATGCTATGTGTTTGGTGGCACCAGAGGGGCGTGGTTTATTATGAGCTATTAAAACCTGGGGAAACGGTAAATACTAAACGTTACCAACAACAATTAACCGATTTGAACCGTTCGCTGCTTGACAAAAGGCCAGAATACCGAAAGAGGCAACACAAAGTCATTTTTCTTCATGACAATGCTCCATTACATACGGTAAAACTAGTTCGCGACACGTTGGAAGCACTCAGCTGGGATGTTCTACCTTATGCGACTTACTCACCAGACTTGGCTCCTTTCGATTACCACTTGTTTGCATCGATGGGTCACGCACTTGCTGAGCAGCGCTTTGGTTCGTACGAAGATGTGAAAAAATGGCTCGATGAATGGTTCGCAGCAAAAGGATTTACTGGCGTAGTATTCACAAATTGCCCGAAAGATGGGAAAAATGTATAACATGCGATGGAGCATACTTTGAATAAGGCATTTTTTATCATTCTTCCGAATTTAACATGTTTTTTTTAGAAAAAAAAAAATCCGCATTTCATACTTGTACACCTGGTAACCTAATATAGCGAAGTCCAAACCTGACATAACCTACTGTAGCGAATTTTAACCTAACATAACCTAATGTACCGAATTCCAAACCTAACATAACATAATGTAGCGAGTACTAATGGAGTTCCTGCTTTAAAAGCTTTAAGTTTAGGAAACGTTCATTTCATCATTTTAGTGTTCCGTACTTCGGTGTCTATCTGTCCGTCCGTCTGTCCATCTGTCACACCCGATTTTTCTCCGAAACTATTTGACATAGAATATTGAAATTTGGCACTAGTATAGGAATTGATGGCTTCATCACAGCCATGTAGTTTTGAAACTTAAATTTTGACTTAAGGTGTTAGTTTTGGGGGGCGAAATCGGAAGTGAAAAAATTTTTTTATAGGTCATCGAGTGGGGTGTCAAATGAAAGCTTGTAAAAATACGAGTTTAAAAATATATATAACGTAATACTTGCGCACATTTTTTTTTGTATTATTTTTAAAAAATTGCCAAAAATCTCTATCTCCCCTTATCTCGAAAAGTACTAATAGAAAAACATGGAAAAAATTCTAGAATATTCTCCACAGGGAGTAGATTGAACAAAAATTATCACGAGTGCATTACCTTTAATAATTTATTTGGTATGTTCATTAGTTTTCAGTAAAGATTGGAAAAAAAACTTTGTTGAAAACTCATTTGGGATGTGTTTTGTGAAGTCATTGATCATTTTATACCTCCGTAACAAGATTTTTTATTTTAAAAGCAATCAACGTACGGAACACTAATTGCGCAAGTCCGACTTACACTTACACAAAAATGAGTTCAAATCACAGTCAATAATCAAAAATCCGCCAAGACAGAGCCACAGAGAAATCAAAAACGAAGATTATAAAAGAATATTGAGATTCCTTGAAAATTGTGTGACTTATTGTATTACTTAAAAAGGTGTTTTTTAGAAAAAACGGAATATATATTGATAAATTTGTAAAAATCATGGTAAATAATAAAAAATCTGTTCAAACAGATCGATAGAGAAATCAAGAACGAAGATTAAAAAAAATTATTGGGATTCCTTGAAAATTGCGGCCAGAAAATGAATTTGGGTAAAAATTACGTATTGTATCCATAATAGATTTTTTCTTGTAGTTTTTTTCGATTCTGGATTGATTTATTACATGGAGTTTCTCATACTCTAATGCTACAGACAAATACAGTATTAAGTCCAAGTACCGTAATTATTATTATTATGTATTTTTATCACAAGGATGATAGACTTTTCCGTATATAAATGATGAATAGTACACTTAACGTCTTGTACTGTAATCTATCTTAGATGAATCATTGACGTGACAAAGGATTAAAAATTGAAACGAAATAGCAATGATGTAGGTGTACGTGCATGAAAAATTAGTAACATAGGAATGGGATAAATTACTTTAAGCGAGAATAAAAACGAATCTTCCATTTCTAAACAAATAAAAAGATGTGACATTATCGTTCCAGCTAACAATAAATAAGATTATTGGCAACTTGACAAATAGATTGATATTAATTCGTGTTTGCCGTACAAATAATTCTTGATTTAGCCCCAACTTATTATACACAGTGCGACAATTAATTTTCTGAACTGGATCTATATATCTTAAACTGATTGCGCCATATACAAGTTTATTACATTTTGAGGCTGGATTTATTGGTTTTGGTATTTTATTTCGGTCAAATAATGCCTGAAATATGATAATAACTATATATATATATATATATATATATATATATATATATATATATATATATATATATATATATTTATTTATATATATATATATATATATATATATATATATATATATATATATATATATATATATATATACACAGGTGTATGCATAAGTTTTTGCCGGTTTTTGTGGTAAAGAAAACACGTAATTTTTAAGGGAAATTTATTTTTTATTTATTCAAAATATTTGCCATTGGCTTCTACACACTTCGCCCATCTTTCAGGTAAATTATGAATACCATGCCAGAAAAACTGCTTGTCTTTTGCGGCAACCCATTCGTCGGACCATTTTCCAATTTCCTCGAAATTGCTGAAGTGCTGCTCTGCAAGCGCGTGCCCCATTGTTGCGAAGAGGTGGAGAGGAGAGTACGGCGGGTGCGGAAGGATGTCCCATCCAAGCGATTTCAAGGTGTCTCTCACTGGTTTTGCTGTGTGAGACGGCGCATTGTCGGGTAACAAAATCACTTTGTCATGTCTTCTGGTCGTCTTTCCATCAATGCGTGATTTAAATTAATCATTTGTTGGCGATAGTGTTGTGCATTAACGGTTTCGCCGCGCTTCAAGAGTTCATAATACACAATACCGCTCTGGTCCCACCAGACACAAAACATGGTCTTCTTGCCGAAGCGATTTGGCTTTGGTATTGAAGGACCGGCTTCGCCAGGTGACAGCCACGATTTTCAAAATAAATCCATTTTTCGTCACCCGTCACAATTCGGTGCTGAAATGATTTTCTTTCGTGGCGTTGAAGCAGCATTTCACAAGTAACTTTACGATTTTCCATTTGCCGTTCATTCAAATCGTGTGGGACCCATTTACCGAGTTTACTTATCTTCCCCATTGTTCGTAAACGTCTGCTGATTGTTTCTTGTGACACATTAACGCCCGCAGTTCCTCGTCTTCGTACTTTTGTGGTCTACCAGAGCGCGCACTGTCTTTCACATTGAAATCACCATGTTTAAATTGTCGAAACCATGTCTCACATGTTCTAATCGATGGAGCGTGTTCATCATATGTTTCTACCAGCAAACGATGACTTTCCGCAGCATTTTCTTTTGATTAAATAAGAAAAGCAATGCGTGCCGCAAATTCTTTTCAGGCACAAAAGTCGACATGATCACTGAACGATACAATACAGACGCTAATGTTTGGCGGACTCAACTTGTGTATGTTGGTTAGGTTAATGTCAGACGAACAAACTGACAAATTCATACACTGCGTACTGTTCGCTGGTGCCATCTCTTAGTGAAACCGGAAAAAACTTATGCATACACCATATATATATATATATATATATATATATATATATATATATATATATATATATATATATATATATATATATATATATATATATGTATATATATATATATATATATATATATATATATATATATATATATATATATATATATATATATATATATATATATATATATATATATATATATATATACGAGGCTGGTTTGAAAAGTCCGTGCAAAAATAAAAACTATTTATGTGTTTGGGGTAAACCTTTTTTTATTTTTCCACATAGTCTCCTTTTAGGCTTATACGCTTCATCCAACGATGTTCTAGTTTGTTGATCCCTTCCGAATAATAGGATTTGTCCAAGTCTGCAAAATATCCATTAGTGTCTGCAATCACCTCCTCGTTTGAATAAAATCTTTGTCCCGCCAGCCATTTCTTCAAATTGGGGAACAAATAGTAGTCCGAGGGAGCCAAGTCTGGAGAATAGGGGGGATGTGAAACGAGTTCTATTTCCATTAATTTTGCGACCACAACTGCTGAGGTGTGTGCTGGTGCGTTGTCGCGATGGAAAAGGACTTTCTTGTGGGCCAATCGCGGGCGTTTTTCTTGCAGCTCGGTTTTCAAACGGTCCAATAACGATGAATAATATTCACCTGTAATAGTTTTACCCTTTTCCAGATAGTCGATGAGGATTATCCCTTGCGAATCCCAAAAGACAGTCGCCATAACCTTTCCGGCCCAAGGAACGGTCTTCGCCTTTTTTGGTGCAGATTCCCCCTTGGTAACCCATTGTTTAGATTGTTGTTTGGTCTCAGGAGTATAGTAATGTATCCATGTTTCATCCACAGTGACGAAACGATGCTTAAAGTCCTCCGGATTCTTCTGGAACAGCTGCAAACCATCCTTGCAACACTTCACACGATTCCGTTTTTGGTCAAGCGTGAGCAATCGCGGCACCCATCTTGCGGATAGCTTTTTCATGTCCAAATGTTTATGCAAAATATTATGTACCCGTTCAGTCGAGATGCCCACAGCACTAGCAATCTCACGCACCTTAACTCTTCTGTCATCCATCACCATATCATGGATTTGATCAATGATTTCTGGAGTCGTAACCTTCACAGGCCGTCCAGAACGTTCAGCGTCACTTGTGCCCATATGGCCAGTCCGAAAATTTTGAAACCACTTATAAACTGTTCTAATCGAAGGTGCAGAGTCACCATAATGTTTATCAAGCTTCTCTTTAGTCTCCTGAGGCGTTTTCCCTTTCATAAAGTAATGTTTAATCACCACACGAAATTCTTTTTCGTCCATTTCTTGAAAATCACTCGACTTCCTTGATTCACACGAATGCCAAACAAAGAAATAGACCAATATGGCTGAAACTTGGTGTGCGTTCATTCAAGAGATGCTACTAACTAAACATGACCTCGATACGCGCCGGTGGTGCCATCTCTCGGACTTTGCACGGACTTTTCAAACCAGCCTCGTATATATATATATATATATATATATATATATATATATATATATATATATATATATAATAATAAACATCTTTATTTTATATTCGGCGAAATGCAGCAGTGCTGTTGTTAACCGAGTTTCCAAAAAAATACAAAACAGAAAAAAAACAAAGAAAAGAAATACAGTTCAAAAGGCCACAATCATTATTTGATTCTACTTTATCTACACCAAAAAAAAAAAAGAAAAAAAAACGTTGTAATCCCACATGAATTAATATTAATACCCAAATACAAACAAACCGTGATCCTTACCTTACTCCATAAAAAGACGTAATAATAACAATCAAAAAGTCGTACTAATGACAACAATTAGTAACTTTGAAATAAAATCTTCTTCAGCCGTCTTCTGAAAGAAAATTCAGACAGAGCAAGCAAACCCCCAGGAATCTCGTTCAGAAGTTTATCAGATGTATAGCCGAAAGACTGTTTAAACACACTTATATGATTCTTAGGTATTTGAAAGTGGCCGTTGTACCCTAATATTACGATGATGTACCGAACTTCGATAATGCAGCCTTCCACACAGGTACTCCGGTCTTCAACAGTCTATACAGAAAGCAATCCAGATGTATCCTTTCTCTATCCTTAATGCACAACCACTTCAACTCCTTCAGCCTGCCACTCGTATGATCCCCCCCGCATCCAAAAATAAAACGTACACAGTAGTTTTGAATTTTTTACAGCTTGTTCCTCGACATAAGGTCCAGACGCGGACCACAAACAAAATTACAATAATTAGAGTGAGAAAGGACAAGAGTCTCGCTCAAATATTTTTTTAGGGTCAAATTGAGGATGATTCTTATACAAATTACGTAGTGAACAATACGCTCTTTGAGCTACCAAAGGAACCTGCTTTCTAAACTTGAGCTTACTATCAAATAATAATCCCAAATTTTTATATTCAGTAAGAAAGGGAATTCTCTCCTAGGCCATATTTAAATTAAGATTAGTCGAAGACCAATCACTGTTTGTTTCAAAATACATTTCTTTGGATTTATTCACCATTGTTATTAGGGTAGGTAAAGATCGAATTAAAACAGTAATTAATTTCCTGTTCCGCCCGTAAAGCGTCAAACCTACTAAAGCTCCTAAGAATTTGACTATCATCTGCATATTGTCTCAGCCTACAGTTGTCAACACAACAATGCATATCCGTTGTAAAAATGACAAGCAACAGTGGTCCCAAAATCGACCCCTGAGGGATGCCTCTAACCAAAGTCAAACTTTGTCACACTCGGCGATTAATCAACACACGCTGTGATCTATTGTTGTATCTTACCACGATGTTACGCCAGTACAGGAATAAGTACTTGAGGTTTTATTCTCTCGTGTGTCCCGTATCATATCAGGAGCTCCCTGGTTCGTCCGCAACAATCAGTTGCACAGGGAGTTTGATATGCCCACAATAAAAGAGTTCACGCGTAATGCCCAGCTTCGCTTCCTTGAGAAAGCAGCGGTCCATTTTAACCCCGAGATAGCTAACAATTTCAGAGGCAACGTAAATGTCGGCAATCGATACTTACGACCAATAGACATTCTACCACAAGACTAACATTAGACTCAGACAAGAACTAGTCTTGACTTAGTTTTAGTTGAGCTACTCCTTCAGTTTTAAAAGTGTAACAAAGCACACCACTAACACAATTATAACACGACACCCCCCTGGAATGGGGGCATTAGGCATAGGTTAGCGTTAACTTAGGTTAAGTTAGGTTAGATCTACTCATAGAAAATTAACCTAGAGTTAAAACACTTCAAAAATATATAGTCATTAACAAGTCCCGAAATTGTAAAAGGAGTAAAGGGTTTCCCAGCTCACAAGGAGTTTTAGTGGGTATGCCAACCCTTCAGGTTGGAGAGCCCCACATATCTGGAGCATTTTGGGGCACCCTTATGGTGACGCAAACTGCTTCAGAATCCATAAGGTGGATTTCTCCCTGTAAAAAAAAACCTCTCGTTTGTCGATTCTAGCTCGATTGATGAACGGCGAAACGCATCTCGAGACGGACTGACAAATGAGAGAATAGTGGTTAGACTTCTGAAATATGAATTTTTGTTCATTTTCAGCGGTCGTACATTGAACCATATATGCATAGGGTGGAACCGTTGTCAAATTGCACTACCTGCAGTAAACGTTAGCAATTCACTGTGACCACTCTTCTGTCGGTATGTGGCCCTCGATAGTATCCGTTTGATCGCAGGTATGCTATTCAGTTTTATGCACAATTTATTGTAGCTTACCACGATATTACTCCTGTACGTGAATAACTACTTGAACTTTTGTTCTCTCTCTCGTTTGTCGATCCTAGTTCGACTGATGAAACGCGTCTCGAGATGGATTGAGAAATGAGAAAAGAGTGGGTAGACTGCTGAAATATAGATTTTGTTCAGTTTCAGTCGTTTATCATTGAACCACATTTACATGGGGTGCAATCCTTGTCAAAATAAAACTTCTTGATATGTAAGTAAAATAAACCTTTTTTTGGGATGTGTGTCTAGATTATTATTTATTAGATAGATAGATAGATAGATAATAATTTATTTGTTTTCATGTAACAATAGGTTACACTTATAAGCCAATAGGCATTAAACAATGTTAACTAGATTACAATAACCTATAATTAAATAAAAGAAAAAGTAAAAATAGTAAATAAGAGCAAAATTACAATATAGTAACAGAGACACAATGAAATAAGAGGCACAACGGAAAAGACAAGAAACCACCTCTGCTGACAGAGCTATCAAATCCCTGTGCTAATTTCAACTGGACTTAAGAAAAATTCATTTAATGAGTAATAAGCTCCTTCAAGCAGATATTTGGTTAAAAGTCTTATTACTTCCGTTTTACATAACGCGCGTACACTCTCTGGGAAACTATTATATATCTTCAATATGACATAATTATCATTTTTCTGTATGTAGCTGTAATTACACTTTTCGGGAAGCAGATTCAATTTATGTCTGGTGGCATACCTGTGATTGTTCGTGTAAGTCTCAAAAATATCGCTGTTGGTGTGAACAAACATAAAACTGTCTAATATATACATAGAAATAATGGTTAAGATCTTTCTGTCTCTAAACACATTCCGACAACTATCATGCGGCTTCATTCCAAATATACTTCTAATACATTTTTTATGAAGAATTACAACTCTTTCAATTTCCAGTGAATTACCCCAAAATATAAGACCGTATCTTATCCTTGACTGTATAAAGGCATGATAAGCTGACAGAGCAGCATCGACCCCAACATTTTCAGAAATAGTTCTTAAAGCATAGCAATACCTTGAAACATTCAACGCCACATTCTCAACATGCACTCTCCAGTCCAGTCTCTGATCTATTTCCACTCCCAAGAAGGAAACACGTTCGGAAGATTGAATATTAATATTTCGATATGTAAAAGATAAAGTTTTTTCTGTTCTATTGCCGAAGAACAGGCATTGTGTTTTTTGAGTGTTTATTAATAATATTATATTAAAAATAATAATTATGAAATTAGAAGCCAAAAAAATATATTTTTAGTCATCTTAAAACCCTAAGACATGAAAAAAAGAAGAATTTTCGATATATGTATTCCTATATTCCACTCAATTTTTTAGATTACTGTCTAGTCGGATCTCAATCCCTTCTATACACTATTGCTGTTAAAAATGGAAAAATAAGAACAATGAAATAGGAATATATTACAACATACACGCAATCCCCCTTTTAGCCCCCTACCTTATCCTTTTGACGCGTATATATTTTAGTATAGAAAAATGTTTGATATGAAATATCTAATATCCCAATCAAAAATAAGTTTGGATTTATGAAAAGTTGTGGAACAAGGGAAGCCTTATTTTCAATGAAACTTCTTGTACAACGACCAACAACAGGATGTATTTATATGTTTTATTGACTATCAACTGGCGTTTGACAACATAAAGCATGATTTTCTGATGCAGCGGCTTCATAAGATTGACATAGATGATAAGAATGTACTAATAAAAAGACAGCAATACTGAAATCAATCTGCCGAGATCAAAATTAATAACGATATTTCAACAAAACCTTTCAGTGTACCAAAGGGTGTTAAGCTGGGGTGCATACTGTCACCAGTGTTATTTAATATCTACGTAGAGAAAATATTTCAACGTACCCTAGAAGATGAATGTAGAGGAATTAAAGTTAATGGAAAGCCTATAACTAATATTCGGTATGCAGACTATATCGCAATAGTTGCCGATAACCTGGAAGATCTGCAAATTCTAATTAATTAGCTGAATTATATTGGTGAGGAGTACGATCTATGTATAAATATTGGGAAAACCAAAATTACGGTGATTAGTAGATACCCCCAAGAGGATGCATTTTTCTTTATAAAGGATCAAGAAATTGAGGGGGTTACTAAATTCAAATATCTTGGTTCTGTCATCAACAAACGATGGGATTGTGATGGGGAGGTTAAACTGCGGATTGGCATGGCAAAGGATACCTTTCTAAAGTTGAAAAATATGCTGCTTCAAAGACAATTGCCACTTGCCCTGCGCCTACGAGTAATAAAATGCTATGTTTGGTCGGTTCTCTTATATGGTGTAGATACATGGTCGTTAAAAGCGAGATCATTGAATCGTATCGAAGCTTTCGAGCTTTGGATACTGCGACGTTTGCTACGGATTTCTTAGATAGAATCCCTAACCAGTGAAGAAGTGCTTCATAGGGTCGGGGTGGAGAAGCAACTATTTAATATCTTATAACAAAGAAAAGTGTCTTATTTGGGAAATATACTTGATTCCAAAATTTATTCTTCGGGGAAAAATAGAGGGTCGGCGAAGACCCGGTAAACAGCAGCACTCGTGGCTCCGGAATATTAGGGACTGGTGTGGAGTTCTGGACGCTGCGTCTATTTTTCGACTAGCAGAAAATAACAACCTCAACATAAATTGAAGAAATGGTACAGAGACTCCAATGTATGCGAATACATGGAACAGGAAGAGGCAGAAGAATGAGCCCTACAACTTTCAATTTCTTCCCATGGTAATGATGAGAATAATGAAATAACATATAACGTTTCACTTTCTTGACTGAAATAACTCCAAAAATATCTATAAAAAAACAAATACGAAGTGCCTCTTCTACCTCCTTTTTTATTTGTACCTTATATGTTTTATTATAAACGATTATGCGAAGACGACTTACAGCGGCTTCTGCACTCATTGTACACAAAAGCTAAAGCCCTCAACATGCAGGTATCCAACACAAAAACCAAAACCCTCGTCATATCTAAAGAGCCAATAAGATGCAAACTTGCTCTGGAAAACAAAACAATAGAACAAGTCATGTCATTTAACTACCTAGGCATACAAATCACCTCATGCCAAAATAGAACAAATGAAGTGAAGGACCAAGCAAATAAAGCCAGCCCAATATCAGGCGCACTTCGGGACATCATCTGGCACAATGCCTTTATGAATAAAAAGGCAAAAGTAAGGATATACAAAGCATGTGTCAGACCCACACTAACATACGCTATGGAAACAAGAGCAGACAATAAAAGAACAAAAAGCATTCTTCGAACAACAGAGATGAAAATATTTAGAAACATTTCAGGATACACACTAAGACATAGGAAAAGAAACTCAGACATAAGACATGAATGCGAAGTGGAAGACATAATCAGATGGGGACGTAAACGTAGAAGAGCTTGGAGAGATCACGTGGAGAGAATGACCGAGGAGAGACTAGCGAGAATCGCGCGAGATGGTAAACCACGGACACGACGACCCCTGGGAAGACTTCCAAAGAGATGGCTCGAATCATGGACATCAACATCTCAAGAAAACTGATGAGTTGGAAACTACAGGTCTGAGGCCTACAGTACGTGGAAGAAGAAGAAGAATATTATGCTTATGATTTGTCCATTCTCTCATCAAAAAATTCCGGCAGATTTCTCATAATACTATTGAAACTATACAAGATTCTCTCATTTTTTTCACCCCTTTTCCCTATTAAAATTGCCAGTAATAAAAAAATAAGTTAATTTTCATATTCCTACAGTGCAAAAACCTTGAAATGACATATGGCACGTTATATATAAAGTAACGCTTCTAACCCCCTACCCCATTCCATTAACCCCTTATATATTTCATTTTAAATAATAAGCTTAAAATTTGTCAATTACATCAACCAAAAAAACTTGAAAAAATCTCAAAATACTATACAATATTTAACCATCCCTACCTCTGCCACCCTCTTGTGTGTGTTTTAAAATAGAAAATAATGTGAGAATAACCTAATTTTTGATTTTTTTCTCGATCCTAGAATCCTTGAAAAAGACATATAACGATACATATGCGAAAGAAACCCTTTAGTCTTTTCCCCCTTCCTTCTTACTTTTTTCATGTTTTAATATAAATATTTATGTAAAATATTTGTTTATTATCTCGACAAAAACCAAGAAAAATTACCATATTACTGTTAAAACCATACAAAATTTATCGACCCCTACCCCTTTTACCACCTAACCTGAACTAATCTTAAACAATATCACTCAAAGACCGTAGACATCAACTTCTCATTAGGTATTATTAGGTATTATTTATATACCAACTTTGAAATTAATATTTTTATTTCGTTCGAGAGTTATCGTGCCAACAGACCGACAGACAATGATTGACTGTTTTTCGTAATCTGGGAACCCTAAAACGTGAAGAAGAGCAAAATTCTCGGAAAGTAAAAACTAAGAAAATAAATTGAACAAGAACAAAAGAATATATATATATATATATATATATATATATATATATATATATATATATATATATATATATATATATATATATATATATATATATATATATATATATTCCTGGACAAAATTAACGCAACAATATATTATATCATACAAATCTCTATAATGAATTAATTTTAATAATTTTTTATGAACATTGGTTACACTAAAAGTTAGAAAAAACTTATTCGGATACTTTAAAAGTGAATTAGCTACCAAATTTCTCTATAAGATTCGAATTAAAATTATTCTTAAGACCTAATAACAAAATCGTTGAAATTGTGTATTAATGAAAAAAATAAACTGGGCCACTAGTAGCAAAATTAATGGTGTAACTGGGACACTAGTAGCGTGTGTTGCCTCCTCTACTTCGGATGACAGCGTTTATGCGCCTAGGCATCCTTCTAATTAAATTTTGGATAAAATCTTGAGGAATTTGCTCCCATTCTGTGATAACTGCATTTTCAAGTTCCCTCAGGTTTCTAGGTGCAGGTATATGACGTTTCACATTTTTCTTAAGGTGATCCCATACATGTTCTATCGGATTCAGATCCGGGCTTTTTGGTGGCCATTGCATAATCGGTATATCAACTTGATTAAGATAATCGAGTACCTCCCTAGCCACGTGAGGTCGAGCATTGTCTTGCATAAACAGGAAATTGGGCCCCACAAAATGACCGAAGGGCATCACATGTTCTATTACAATATTCTCAAGATAGTAGTCAGCATTCATGGATCTCGTACGGACAGGAACTAACTCTGTGCGAGCATTAAAGCAGATGCAACCCCAGAATATAACAGAGCCACCGCCGAATGGAATCCTTGCAGAGATATTGCAAGGAGCAAACCTCTCTCCTGGTCTTCGCCATACTCGCTCACGACCATCTGGATGTTTTAGACTAACCCTAGTTTCATCTGTGAAGAAAACTTGTTTCCAATCATCCACAGACCAGTTTTCGTGATTTCGAGCAAAACGTAACCTGGCAACTTTGTTCTCTCTAGTAAGCAAGGGCGCAGTGGCTGGTCTCCTACTGTTTAATCCAGCTTTATTTAACCGTCTTCTAACTGTTTTAGAAGAAATTGTGACATCGCGAATAGCTTCGAGTTCGTTTCTTATTATAGAACTAGTGACAGTCCTGTTTCTTAAAGCGTATTGTCTTATAAAACGTTCATCTAGGTCGCTAGTGCATCGTTTTCGCCCTATAAACTCCTGGACAAAATTAACGCAACAATCTGAAAATTAATTTATCTTTTTCTTATGTCAGTTTTAAAGTTTATCGAGTATTTGAATAGTAGGCTATGCATATTTTGTTTCGTTGTTCATGACAGAAATCAAAACAATTCGTTTAGATTTACAGTTTTAAAGAATTTTTTAGAAGATAAACAATTTTCTGTAATAATGCGATAGATTTTCTTTAAAAGTAAGCTTATAGATTGTTCCCTTTTTCAAAGTAATATGTTTTTGTGGTAGACTGTTTTATTTTTGACCCCGAAGAATTAGAAAAATGAATCGAACAAGGAATTTAACTGAACACGAGGTAGTGCGAGCCTCAGTTTTATTGGACGAGGGATATTGTCAGAGTTATGTTGCCAATTTGTTAGGCAAACATCGTTCCACAATAAGTCGTATGGTAAGACGCTTGAATGAAGTAGGAACTTATTCTAGAAGGCTAGGGCAAGGGCGAAAACGATGCACTAGCGACCTAGACGAACGTTTTATAAGACAATATGCTTTAAGAAACAGGACTGTCACTAGTTCTATAATAAGAAACGAACTCGAAGCTGTTCGCAATGTCACAATTTCTTCTAAAACAGTTAGAAGACGGTTAAATGAAGCTGGATTAAACAGTAGGAGACCAGCCACTGCGCCCTTGCTTACTAGAGAGAACAGAGTTGCCAGGTTACGTTTTGCTCGAAATCACGAAAACTGGTCTGTGGATGATTGGAAACAAGTTTTCTTTACAGATGAAACTAGGGTTAGTCTAAAACATCCAGATGGTCGTGAGCGAGTATGGCGAAGACCAGGAGAGAGGTTTGCTTCTTGCAATATCTCTGCAAGGATTCCATTCGGCGGTGGCTCTGTTATGTTCTGGGGTGGCATTTGCTTTGATGCTCGCACAGAGTTAGTTCCTGTCTGTACGAGATCCATGAATGCTGACTACTATCTTGAGAATATTGTAATAGAACATGTGATGCCTTTCGGTCAATTTGTGGGGCCCAATTCCCTGTTTATGCAAGACAACGCTCGACCTCACGTGGCTAGGGAGGTACTCGATTATCTTAATCAAGTTGATATACCGATTATGCAATAGCCACCAAAAAGCCCGGATCTGAATCCGATAGAACATATATGGGATCACCTTAAGAAAAATGTGAAACGTCATATACCTGCACCTAGAAACCTGAGGGAACTTGAAAATGTAGTTATCACAGAATGGGAGCAAATTCCTCAAGATTTTATCCAAAATTTAATTAGAAGCATGCCTAGGCGCATAAACGCTGTCATCCGAAGTAGAGGAGGCAACACACGCTACTAGTGTCCCAGTTACACCATTAATTGTGCTACTAGTGTCCCAGTTTATTTTTTTCATTGTTACATAATTTCAACGATTTTGTTATTAGATCTTAAGAATAATTTTAATTCGATTCTTATAGAGAAATTTGGTAGCTAATTCACTTTTAAAGTATGCGAATAAGTTTTTTTCTAACTTTTAGTGTAACCAATGTTCATAAAAAATTAATAAAATTAATTCATTATAGAGATTTGTATGATTTAATATATTGTTGCGTTAATTTTGTCCAGGAGTGTATATATATTCATAGCTAATAAACTTTCCGATTTATTATTAGTTTTTTTGCTATTGCACATTTTTTGAGGCTGTGGCAGGCATATCTACCTTCTATGGTCTGTGATATCTTACTGTGTTTCCCACTTCTAAGTTTCTCATCTTTTCGCTTGATGATACATGAGGTTAGTAATCTAGAAAAGGTATGGAAAGAAAGATTCCCTTAGACAAACCCTATGATTCCTTTTTTCTACGTGTTCTTGTTATTATTTTATTTTAGTCTTCCACGATACGCCACTGTTCTCTTGATCTATAACAATTTTAAAGAACCCCAACACTAATATTCATCAAATTACAGAATCTAGTTAGAGAAAAACAAAATTAGTTGTGTCCTAATTTCTACAACGTAAACATCGTCAAGAAATTCACATTTATGGAAGTCTTCACTTAAATATCAGTCTGTCTTGACGGAGTCCGGTCAAAGGTGACGATCATTAGGTCGAGTTGTTTTCATTACAGCTGCATAATAATAATTTATTATAATCTAGAGAGTTTAAACTTCCAGTGAAGCCTGCTAAAAGATATCAAATATTTTACAATTTGTAATATTATCGATGATTTTAAAATGATTGTCACCCTTGCTGATCAAAATGCTTTAGTATATTATGCTTATCTAGTAAAGTAAATTATGAATATTTGCAAGCATCTAAAACATTTTTTATTTGTGTGTAAGACATATTGGATGGCAAAATACAACTACAAACTAAGAAATCAATTCCTATCAGTAGACACTAATAGTTATGAATATTATTTAATATGTATCGTAGAGTCTTTATCATAAACCCTAAATTAAAATCCCTGAATACTACGTGGGATGAAAAGTCCCAAGACTTTTGAAGAAAAAACAATGTTTTTGCCAAAAATCGATTTTATTCTTCAACATAGTTTTCTTCAAGAGCGATACACTTATTGCAGGGATCTGAAACGGCACAAATGATTGGTTTAACTTTGGGTTCTTCCTTATGTGCCGTATTCTCCGGACATGTGTCCGTCTTATTTTTACTTTTTATTTCGGTCGCTACAATAATACTTCGTTGAAAGACGCCAGAACAAGTATAACCGAAATCAAATAAACATTTGGTTAATGCAAAAAATGTACTCAATTGATATGTACACTTACAGATGTGAAGGTAGATTATGCGGAAGTTTAACTCTTTTTGTTATCCAAAGTGGAGAACAAGGGGAATCGTGCCAGTGAAATTCAAAAAAAAACATATTAACCTCCACCCTTTTTAATACATTCCCCTAAAGGAATATATCTTGTTCACTTGAAGTAGTAGATTACATGAGGGTTAAAAATCCGGAGAATTTTGAAGAAAAAACATTATTTTTGCAAAAATTTATTCTTCAACATAGTTTCCTTCAAGAGTGATCTTCCAACATTTGGATACTTTTCAGATAGTACTATTTATCGAGATCTCTAAAATAAGCCTCAGTTTCCCAAATTTTTTTACATCTTTCGACAGTAACGGATTACTATTAAGTCATCATCAGCGTCGATGATCGTCTAGCATTTTCGAGGAATACTTTCGACGAGATTTTCTGCGTATTCTTGGAGCAAAGATTTCTAAATTGCCCAAATTTGTGGTGACAGCTGCTTCACTGTGTACGCCTTTTTATTACGAAGCTTTTGCTTGATGTATGACCACACGTTCTCGATTGTGTTTCTATCGGGCGACTGGGATGCCCAGTGTGACGATAGCGGATTCCCTTTTCCACTAACCACACGGTTTACTCCGATGTTTGAGGGCGTTATGCTCTTGAAGAATCCATTACTCATTTTAATCGACAAACCACTCGTTTGACAGTCGGTACTAATGTCTTCTTGTAAATCTGGAGCATTTCTTCAACGTTCAAAATCTTTTTCCGAAATACATCATGGATGGACAAACATGGATCTTCATATAGTGTTTAATAGTGCCCTGAACCAATCGGTTGGTGAAAATTAACCCGGCTCTTGGGGTGATAAGATAACCCCAAAATGAAGCTTCATTGTTCCAGTCTCGATCTATGTTTTCCTCCCACCTCATGCCTGCCGCCCTCTGCCAAGACCCAGCGACCCCCGGATTAGCTTAAGTTAACCTTAATTAATATTAAGTTTAATTTTAAGTTTATGTTCATCTTAAGTTGAAATATCTTAAGTTCTCTCAATATACTTATATAAATGCCTCACCTTTATTTGGGTCAAATCTGCTTTCCTGGAGCCACCTTTTTATATTTGGAAAGAGATAATAATCAATTAATAGTCCAATTGGCCCAATTTCATCATAGATTTCCATGGAGTTGTGAGCTTGTGTATTATCTTGGTGAAATAACTCTTTTTTTTTCGCTAAATGTGGCCTTTCCTTCTTGGTTTCACCACGGTCTAATAAACCAACGTAATTGTTCGTACCCTTCTCAAGATAGTCGATCAGTATTATTCGATGTGCATCCCAAAAAATACTTGCCCAAACCTTTCCAGCTGACGTTTGTGTCTTTGGACGCTTCGGCCGGATTTCATATGGTTCCAGCCACTCTGTGGACTGCTTGTTGGACCCAGGCGTGTAGTGGTAGATCCATATTTCCAAAGACGCCTTCAGATAGTTCCAAACAACTGTTTTTGATCAATCGTAAGAATTCAGGGCACTCATCAGGCACAAAGCGTTTTCATATGCAAATATTCATGTCGATGCTTGCCTGTCCGTCTGTCACACCTGATTTTCTGTTTGACATATAAAGTGAAAATTTGGCACTAAAATAGGAATAAATCTTTGATATACATGTTTTTCTGGAATAGTTATATAGCTTTTGACAATTAGGAATCAGAATCGGGCAATCGACCACTTGTCTCTTTTTGTATTGAATTTGATACAAGAGAAAAGTTTTAACTCTACTCTGAACTTCAGAAAGGTTACTCTTTTATTAGACTGTTGCTTTCTCTTGAAAACTTAAGCAATATGTGATTTTGATTCGTTGAGAAGCTTATTTATTATTGTTTGAAACCATACAGTTGAACCTAGGATAGAACCACTCCTGTATGGTATCAGAATGCATTTACAGCTTTTTTTGTTCTCAATACAACATTGTTAATAAAAAAGTTTTTCTGTGACTCATTCATGTTATTCTATTAATGCAACATTTGTAAAACAAATTAGATGTTAAACACCTCAGTATCAGCTAGTTTATAGAATTTTAGACGTTTTATTAAAGATTTTAAACAATAGGGGTTTTATTATTATCCTATAAATTATTTTTTAGTATTTTTGCCACTCTTGTATATATATATATATATATATATATATATATATATATATATAAATATAAGATTTTGGTGATATGTTATCGACCGTGCGTCAATCAGATATATTTATGATTATCGGGAATCGATCTGCATTTTCGTACGTGTTTTAATTGATTGTTCGTTTGTTTCAAAATTGTTTGTTTGATATTTCAATATTTTAATACCTTGACGAAAAAGAATAGTGTTTTAATATAGGTGTATTAATTTTGTAGTTACTCCTGAAGAAGTTATCAAACGATAACGAAATATTGAGTTTTAAAGAAGAAAAGAGTTTTATTTACAGTCCAGACCGATTCCCGATAATCATACATATATCCTATATAAATATATATATATATATATATATATATATATATATATATATATATATATATATATATATATAAATAATATATATATATATATATATATATATATATATATATATATATATATATATATATATATATATATATATATATATATATATATATATATATATATATATATATATATATATATATATATATATATATATTATATATATATATATATATATATATATATATATATATATATATATATATATATATATATATTTTAATAACTCTCATATTTCCCAAAATTATGGAAACTATACTTTTCAATAAAACATAAATTCTATTCTAATTTAGAAATGAATGTGAGCACATGAACGTGATCGTTGCTATGTTTGTAAACACAAGACGAGGAGAATTATAAATAGTGGGTTATTGATATAATAAAAGTCCAGTGAGCACCAAGTTATGATTAACTTGGTGCTCACTGGCAAACCTGAACTAAAACAAGATATGCTGAGTTATATTTAGGCTCATTTCAGCCAACAAAATATTGCTATATATATATATATATATATATATATATATATATATATATATATATATATATATATACATATATAAATAAATGTGAGGACCTGTAGGTGAAACTGTAATAACGATCTGTTTTTTCCATGTTGGTTTTAATAGCTTCGGTGAATTCTTGCTTTACTCAGTAGGTTATAAAGTACAGAGCATTATGATATTAAGATTTGATCTATGTGGCCGGACCATAATGATAAAATAACAGAAACATTAAATATTAGGATGTGGTATTTAAGATAAGTATTATGAAGAGGAGTGAGACAGGGCTGCATACTATCGCCGCTGCTGTTTAAGCTTTACTCCGACAAAATATTCAAAGCAGCTTTTTATGAACAATCATATGGAGTGAAGGTGAGTGGAGAAATCATTAACACAGTCAGATATGCGGACGATACTGTTATCCTGAGTGAGAGAATTGAAGACCTTCAACGCCTGTTAGATAGAATTGAGCAGGCAGGATCGGATTTGGGCCTTAACATCAATATCTAAAACCATATTCATGGTCTTTAGCAGCCAACAATATGTAGATGTTGATCTCCATTTCAACGGTCAAGCGATAGAGAAAGTTCACCATTTTAAATACCTTGGAAGCTACACGTACATTACTGACCATTTAGATCCTGACAAAGAAATTAAATGCAGAATAGAAGCAGCCAGAACAACCTTCATTAAAATGAAGTCAGTCTTTTGCAATGATAGCATTAATCTGCGTCAGAGAATGCTAACATGCGATATTTGGTCGGTTTTGTAGTACGGCACAGCGAGCGGTATGGACATTGAAGGTTGTGACAGTTAGCCGCTTAGAGGCTTTCGAGAGGTGGCTGCATAGAAGGATTCCCCGTATTCCGTGGACAGCTTATGTCACCCACCAGGAAGTACTGCAGAGAGTTAATGTAGTCGGAGAGATGTTGTCAATGGTAAAGTGCAGAAAACTGGAGTATTTGGGTCATGTTCTTCGTGGCACACATTATTGTAGTTCATAATAAGGAGATAGATTGAGGGCAGGCGTGGAGTCGAAGAGTTATTCCAAGTCGCAGAGAACAGGGATGAGTATGCCAGAGTAATAGCAAACGTCAGGGGATCTGATATGGCACATATGAGAAGAAGATTATGAAGTAGAGATTGATATAGACAGGGCATATGCGATAAGTGTTTAATTAGGGTGGTTCAAGGAATATAAAATTTCTTAAATCACTCATTATTGTCTAATGCTTCTTTATCCATTTCAAACATAATCATCTCCATACTTTGTAAAATTATAGGATTAAACTATTAAGCGCTTCACTTACGCTTAAATTGGCATTACCTTTCAATTACAGTATAAAATTACATTGCACAAAAAGTTCTCGTCTAGCAATAACCTTGAAATAAATATGAATCTATAAAAGTGACCGTAAATAAAATGAAATTATAAATAACCCTTTTTATTATTAGGTTATCGATATACAAGCCCTAATCAGTGTCAGGTTTCAATTTTTTGCTCCCTAAGTATCTTAAGCCCTCATCTTAAACTCAAGTGAAATCCACAAGAACTGGTGCCATTATACTGTATATCAATATTCAAGCAAATTAAATAAAATTGCCAGGTAAAATCAATGAAACTTGGATACAAATTTTTAGTTGGTTAACATTTTAACTAATAATACTAGTTTATATGCGTTTAACCAGCATATATCACCATTACACCAAACACTTTTTTTTTGCACTCGACGTGCGTGTCGCTAACCATGTTAGCTTCATCAGGAGCGATGATTGACTAAGTCAGTACTCAATCATCATTCCTGATGAAGCTAATATGGTTAGGGAAACGCGCGTCCAGCGCAAAAATAAAGTGTTTGGTGTAGTGGTGATATATACTGAGTAGTGTCATTGTGCCAAAGATTCCAAATTCCCAACATACGAGGCTGGTTTGAAAAGTCCGTGCAAATCTAAAAACTACTTATGTGTTTGGGGTAAACCTTTTTTATTTTTCGACATAGTCTCCTTTTAGGCTTATACACTTCGTCCAACGAATATCCATTAGTGTCTGCAATCACCTCCTCGTTTGAATAAAATCTTTGTCCCGCCAGCCATTTCTTCAAATTGGGGAACAAATAATAGTCCGAGGGAGCCAAGTCTGGAAAATAGGGGGGATGTGAAACGAGTTGGAATCCTATTTCCATTAATTTTGCGACCACTACTGCTGAGGTGTGTGCTGGTGCGTTGTCGTGATGGAAAAGGACTTTCTTGTGGGCCAATCGCGGGCGTTTTTCTTGCAGCTCGGTTTTCAAACGGTCCAATAACGATGGATAATATTCACCTGTAATAGTTTTACCCTTTTCCAGATAGTCGATGAGGATTATCCCTTGCGAATCCCAAAAGACAGTCGCCATAACCTTTCCGGCCGAAGGAACGGTCTTCGCCTTTTTTGGTGTAGATTCCCCCTTGGTAACCCATTGTTTAGATTGTTGTTTGGTCTCAGGAGTATAGTAATGTATCCATGTTTAATCCACAGTGACGAAACGACGCTTAAAGTCGTCCGGATTCTTCTGGAACAGCTGCAAACCATCCTTGCAACACTTCACACGATTCCGTTTTTGGTCAAGCGTGAGGAATCGCGGCACCCATCTTGCGGATAGCTTTCTCATGTCCAAATGTTTATGCAAAATATTATGTACCCGTTCAGTCGAGATGCCCACAGCACTAGCAATCTCACGCACCTTAACTCTTCTGTCATCCATCACCATATCATGGATTTGATCAATGATTTCTGGAGTCGTAACTTCCACAGGCCGTCCAGAACGTTCAGCGTCACTTGTGCCCATATGGCCAGTCCGAAAATTTTGAAACCACTTATAAACTGTTCTAATCGAAGGTGCAGAGTCACCATAATGTTTATCTCTCTCTCTCTTTAGTCTCCTGAGGCGTTTTGCCTTTAATAAAGTAATGTTTAATCACCACACGAAATTATTTTTCGTCCATTCCTTGAAAATCACTCGACTTCCTTGATTCACACGAATGCTAAACACAAAAAAATAGACCAATATGGCTGAAACTTGGTGTGCGTTCATTCAAGAGATGCTACTAACTAAACATGACCTCGATACGCGCCGGTGGTGCCATCTGTCGGACTTTGCACGGACTTTTCAAACCAGCCTCGTAGTTACATGCGTTTGTTGATGATATGTTATTTTTCTCAGTTTTGGAGTATCAAAGGTATAGTATATTTATTGTGGAATTCGAGACTTCTTCGAGTTAGTTTTAAGTATTACTATTAAGGAACGCTATTTATATACTTCATTACTCAATAAAATGCAAGTTAGTCCTCGAAATCAAAACTCAACATCTACGAGAATGGATTGAAAAGTTCGCAGCCTAGTCAAGAAAATGAAATAAAATACGCACAAAAATATTTTTATTTTTTGACGTAATCTCCACCTAGCTCTATGCACTTCTTTCACCTGCTTTTCAAAGCTTCCACACCTGTTTGAAAAAAAGATTCCTCAAGATCTTCAAAATACTGGTCAACTGCAGCTTTGACGTCTTCATTTGATGAAAATTTTTGGCCACTGAGATGTTTTTTTAGGTTTGGAAACAGATGAAAGTCTGAAGGTGCCAAATCAGGAGAATAAGCCGGGTAGGGCAGCAATTCGAAACCACAATCACGAATTTGAGCTATGGACTCAACAGATGTGTGAACGCGAGCGTTGTCTTGATGGAACAAAACTTTCTTTCTCAGAAATCCTGGGCATTTCTCTTTAGTTTCTTGACGTAAACGACGGAAAAGGGTGCAATAGTAAGTCGAATTTTTTGTTTCGCCTTTCGAAAGGTAGTCCACCATAATAATACCTTTAGCATTCCAAAAAACGGACGCCATAACTTTTCCAGCCGACCGAATTGCCTTCGCTTTCTTTGGGGTCGGTTCCTCAGATTTTTTCCACTGTTTGGATTGTTGTTTTGACTCTAGAATATAGTGGTGAACCTAGGTTTCGTCTTTTGTCACAAACCTGTTAAGAAAATCTTGCGGATCAGCCTCAAACATCTCCAGATAGTTGTGAGAAATCGTGGACCTAGCGGAAACCTTAGAAAATCCGAGTTCGTTGGCAATGATGTTTTGTGTTCGTTCATACGAGATGCCTATAGTGTCTGCAATCTCCCTGATAATTAATCTACGGTCATTCAATATGAGATCACACACTTTGCCGATGGTTTCTTCAGTCGTAGACGGCGTAGGCCGGCCGGATCGAGGGTAATCTTCGATGCTCTCTCGTCCACGTTTAAATTCTGCAACCCATTTTTTCACAGTGGTATATGACGGAGCAGATTCCCCTAGTGTTGTCTTTATATCATCGTGGATCTCCTTTGGTGTTAATCTTTTTTTAAACAGGTACTTGATGACCGCACGTTGTTCAATTTTTTCCATTTTTCTAAAAACGCTACACTTGGTCTCACTAAACTCGCTCTAACCTAAAAACCCCAAATTCTACAGCAACAAAATTTTACACTGTGACAACCAAAGCAAGTATGAACTTATTCAGGTTTCTATAATAAAAATATTATAATTATTTTTTGGTGGGGCCGCGAACTTTTTAATCCATCCTCGTAGATTTTTCTACACACACAATCGAGATAACAGATTACCAAACTTTATATATATATATATATATATATATATATATATATATATATATATATATATATATATTTATATAACGGATTTTCCATTAGGGATGTCCGACTTTTGACAGCTAATAGCGGCCATGTTGGTTGGCTCATCAAGGTTTACCATTCAATCATGAATCGTTTCACTTTTTTTTTTACCGGGGGTCCTCTTTATGAAAAATGTGTTCTATTCGGTCATCAATTTTTAAATTAAATGTAGGTTTTTACAGTTCCATTGTAGTTACGGATTCTTTTTTGTGAAAAATCTCTCACCTCCCAGATCATCTATTACACTGGTCAACACAAGTCTTGTTTCCTTTATTTTTTTTTCTGTTATATGGCCCTGACTATGAAAAAAATACTGGGAGATTGCTAACAGCTTTACCTTTTGAAATATACAGTTTTATTATTTTGCCAAAAAAATACAAAAAAATAATACATTATGTTAACAAAATTTCTATTGAACACTAGCAAATGATCTTTTATAAGATTTCCTTGAATGAACGACTTTAGGTAGATCTCGCAGTAGTCTGCCATCATATGTGAGTCCCACCGCCCCTGATAACGCTCTTCCATTGTCCGAAGATCCTGATAAAATCTTTCACCCTGCTACTCACTAAAATCACCCAGATTTTGTGGAAATCGGTCTAAATGCGAGTGCAGGAAGTGGATTTTTATGCTCATGTTGCACCCTAGCTCTTGCAAGTTCGATAGCGTGCACTTAACAAGCTCGACATGGTCATCAGATTTCTTTTTGCCTAGGAAGCTACTCATAACCAAAACAAATGAATTCCAAGCTTTGGATTCGACTTTAGTCATTGATTTGACAAAATTAGGATCTTTCACGAGTTGCCTAAACTGTGGCCCATCAAAAATACCAGCTTTCAATTTTTCTGAACTTAATCCTGGAAACTGGCGTGAAAGAAAATTAAAACATTCGCCACTTTTGTCAAACTGTTTCATTATGCCGAGTTTAATATGAAGTGGTGGAAGTATGATGCGGTCTCGGCTAACTAAAGGCACGTTTATAACATTTTTTGTACCAACTTCTAGCTCTTCCCGCACTGGCCAAACTTTTTGTGACCAATGGTGTTGTTGGTCACGACTATCCCAGAGACACATGAAACAAGGGAACTTTGTGTACCCCCCTTGTTGACCTAAAAGAAAGTTAACCATTTTCAGATCAACACAAATGACCCATTTGTTGTCTTGATACTTAATTTTTTCCATAACCTTAGAAACATTTACGTATTCTTCTTTTAAAGTCGTCGAATGTGCAATAGGTATAGATCCGTACTTGTTACCGTTATGAAGCAAAACACACTTTAAATTTTTTTTGCTGCTGTCTATAAAAAGACGCCAATCACTAGGTTGGTACTGTTTTAATCCCATCTGCTGCAAAATACCACCAACATCGTTACAAAAAACTAAATCCTTCTCTTGAGAAAAATACGGTAACAGATTTTTTTCTCGGGTACATGTAATGTTGTAATGTAATGTTGGTTTCCGGAGTAAGCAAATTTTTTTCTTTTAAACCAGATGCTAAAATTTCAGAAGCTTCTTTTGGTAAGTTCAGATCTCTTACTAAGTCATTTAGTTCTTTCTGATTAAATGGTTGAGGTTCTGAAAGGTTACATTTGTAGTCTGAATCAGAGTCTTCACTTGATGTATTCGTTCGGGTTCACAGAGATTTCGATCATCAGAAGATTTAGATGTGCTGGGTTGTACCTCTTGTGATTTTAATTGAGGTCATTGAGCAGAAGATAAGTTAGGATATGACCACTTACTTCGATTTCCAGGGTTAATTCCGTTTATTTTCACAACGCAGAAGTAGCAATCGTCATGATGGTTTCGAGGTTCTCGCCAAATCATGGGTGTTACGAACATTATTGCATCTCTTTTTCCACTGGACCATAACCGTAGACATACCACACATTTCTGGCATACAATATGAGGAACCCATGGCTTGTCCTGATTACACAATTTTATTTTAAAGTATTGATGATACGCAGTTTTCACAAAGTCCGATATAGGTTTTCGATATTTTGCAAATATATATTCACCACAAATATAGCAAAAATAATCGGGATTAAGCACACAACATCTTCTTGACGAAGCCATATCTAAAACAACTACAAAATATATTTTAGTGTCCAATAAAAAACGAAAATCTAAGTAAAAATAGTAAATGAGGGTAGTTAGCCATAACTCAAAAACAAAAGCTGTTAGAGAAAAATTGTTGCCATATTTAAAAAATACGCGTCAATTTGAGATAGAAACAAAAAAAAAATCACAGGAAACAAGCAATTTTCTTTTTTTTGTTGACCAGTGTTATAAGTTGAGCGGTTTATGAGGGTCTCGAATGTTCCTAAATGAGTAACGCAGGTAGTTCATAGATGGTAGCTGTTTAGCTCAAAATACAGGGTTGTAACTTTCGTTTAACCCTTTATAATTCTGCGATTTAAGGTAGATGCTTTTGAGACTCAGGAGACCCAGCGTGAATAGTCTTCAGTAACAATAATGTATATTTTTTGTTATACTGGTTATATTTCGCTCGGTAAATAATTAATTTTAAATTCTATCCTGTTGCTACCTTCGTATTTTCCCATAACTAACAAGAAATTTAGTAAGTGTTTCTGTCTTGAAGCAAAACTGTCCAGTTCATTGAGTAATTAAATGTAAATGAAATACATGTGTGGAGAATATTATCTTTAAACACGATTGCGTAGGATTTACGATAAATTTACTACAAAATTTATACTGGCTGTCTCAATATGTTATGAGATGTATGCCAATGGCTATAATTCATAATAATTAGTTGGATATAGAACATGTATATACCGAATGGCAAAAGCATTATGTGATTTTTTTTGAGTTTCAGTTTATAACAGACACAGCAGTTTTTGGTAGAAGGTGAAAAAGAAAGTGGTCGAAACCAGGAAATGAAAACTGGTCAGTTTCTCTATTGCTCATCAAGGTCTACAGTATGAAATATCTGAAGCCTCCATAAATTCCCCTACAGCCAGTCGCTAACTGGAACATTCTATACTGAATTTTCAATGTATCAAAAACTTTTAGCAGAGAGTGAGCCGTTGTTACTTATTACAAAATGATAGAAAACAGGAATAAAGACAGGTTTATGCTTTCCTCGCTCTGGGTCGCATTTTAAAACAGGTAAGCCCGAGGTAACATATAAATTTGAAACTATATGAGGATTTTTTTGCAAACAAGATAATAGTTATACCAAGAATACAAAATTTAAGATTATTTTAGGGTAAATAAGAAATGACAATCCTTTGAGTTCGAAAATTATCTAAAAGTGTGAGTACATGTAGAAAGTTCCTGTTCTGCAGTAGTTCTGTATTAATTTTCGGTATAGATTATTACTATATTTGCGACACACAATTTTTTTTTATAAGATGAGCAAGGTAACAAGCACGGTCATATTTAAGCCTTATAATAGTAGTAATAAATATTCTAGATATTTTCAATTGATTGTGCCGGACTTTGTTTCGAATTTCTTAATAGATCTGAGTTAAGTATGTATTACTACTTTTGAAGTTTTTCCATTTATTTTTTCCGTGTAATTATATGGGTATCTGATAAGCCGATTGGATTTCCCTATCTTACTATACATTAATAATTTGGAATCAGTACTTGGACCAGTGTATGTCGGCATACGTGGTACAATTCAAAAGTTCCCAAGCTATAGAAGCTTATTTTTTATCTCATTTTTCATTACACTTTACCAATTTGTTAAAAGGTCGATCATCACTCGATATATCTCAGAATTATGATGGCAAGTCTTCATAATTCCTTTTCGAAGAGAAGTATTGTTTTATGGGTATTTGGTGCATGTGACTCTAATGACATTAATGTCAAGACATATTGAGACCTAAATTTCAATTTGAAACTACAAATTTAGTCTGATTTACAAAATAAATCGCCTAGAAAGTAGGATTTGAGAAACTTTTAAGAGTATAATAATTCGGTCTCATTTGTATGGAAATAAGTTTTAGAACGTTGTATAAAGGATTTGATTTTTTTTATTGTTCAACTCCTAGCCTGAGTAGAGATTTTATCCTTGTTAATATCTTACGGATATGGGCGAGGATGTCGTAATACCCGTCAACGTTGTCCAAGTGCCTAAACATACATTTTTGTATTTCACAGCACCTTTTAGAAAACTTGGTAGTGCTGCCACGGACGTTATCGCATTTCTGCAAACAACTACTACCTATATATGTGGCCAGATCAAATATACTTAAATAAATTATGAAATAAATATGCCGACCTGCAGGGATTGAACTCGATACCTTCTGCATAGCAAGCAAGTACTACGTCACGAAGCCAGGATTTTGTGTAATATGCGAGGAGAACGTTTTAGAATTTTGTAAGCATGTACTGATGCTTCATCTAATTTAAAAAGAAAATGTTCTAAGACATTGTAAACATTTGTTTATTTGGTCTACTCACCAACCTTCTGGCTTTATTCAAACAGCGTGAAAGGAATTGATCTGAATTTGTATTATTTCTCCTTCAAAATTTTTTCACCGATAACTTTTGTGAGAGAAAATATGTGTAAACCACAACCTAGCTCCCAATATCTACGATACAGTCTGTCAAGCAAGAACGTGTCCGGGATAATTCATTTTTGGGAGATGCCATTCCAGCGATTCAACAAAAAATTGGTAGAGAGAACCTTTGTCTATGACGCATTTTAGTAGAAGTATCAATCGATTCCGAACTTTTGTCGAAATTACTTAAAATCCAAAATGAGTCACTTCTTTACGCGTTGGTTCGAGGCAGTCTTTTTTTGTTCCCATCCAAAGGGGCTTAAAATGACAAATTCCGCGACCGCTAATTATATTAAGAATCGATATCGTTTGTGAAGAAGTGGGTAAATCATTTTAACGGGACGAAAAATGTCGACGACTTGCCAAAACGTGCCTCCGTAGGCCAAGTCACTCCGAAAGTCGAAAAACGAATCGTGTCTTTGTTTTTACGGCACCCGAAATTGACGCTGCGTCAAGAAAAGGCAAAATTAAGAAAATCAGGTTTGAATGTATCCCATGAGATCATAGGATAACATCTTCGTGCTCACGATGTCAAATTCCGAAGCACGTTGCTGGGCGAAAATCCCGTCGCGAAGCGACTCGCTTGGGTTGACGACAGGATACTAGAGTGGCCCTCACAATCGCCGGACGCTAACCCTATTGAAAACGTTTGGTCTTTTGTAAAGATAAAGCTTAGAGGAAAGACTCTGAAGACTTTGACTCAGTTGTCTAGCGAAATTCGAAAAATTTGGAGATCATTGCCCTAGTATGCAGAAAATCTCGTCGACAGCATGCCTCGAAGATGTCAGGCAATTATTGATGCAGGAGGGAATTGGATAACTTACCATTGTAATTCCGCCATTACGAGGCTGGTTTGAAAAGTCATGTTTAGTTAGTAGTATCTCTTAAATGAACGCACACCAAGTTTCAGCCATATTGGTCTATTTCTTTGTGTTTGGCATTCGTGTGAATCAAGGAAGTCGAGTGATTTTCAAGAAATGGACGAAAAAGAATTGCGTGTGGTGATTAAACATTACTTTATGAAAGGCAAAACGCCTCAGGAGACTAAAGAGAAGCTTGATAAACATTATGGTGACTCTGCACCTTCGATTAGAACAGTTTATAAGTGGTTTCAAAATTTTCGGACTGGCCATATGGGCACAAGTGACGCTGAACGTTCTGGACGGCCTGTGGAGGTTACGACTCCAG
Source organism: Pachyrhynchus sulphureomaculatus (assembly GCA_019049505.1). Classification (NCBI taxonomy): domain Eukaryota; kingdom Metazoa; phylum Arthropoda; class Insecta; order Coleoptera; family Curculionidae; genus Pachyrhynchus; species Pachyrhynchus sulphureomaculatus. The sequence goes on along the minus strand of CM032454.1, from coordinate 158,182,260 downwards.
AAATCATTGATCAAATTAATGATATGGTGATGGATGACAGAAGAGTTAAGGTGCGTGAGATTGCTAGTGCTGTGGGCATCTCGACTGAACGGGTACATAATATTTTGCATAAACATTTGGACATGAGAAAGCTATCCGCAAGATGGGTGCCGCGATTGCTCACGCTTGACCAAAAACGGAATCGTGTGAAGTGTTGCAAGGATGGTTTGCAGCTGTTCCAGAAGAATCCGGAGGACTTTAAGCGTCGTTTCCTCACTGTGGATGAAACATGGATACATTACTATACTCCTGAGATCAAACAACAATCTAAACAATGGGTTAACAAGGGGGAATCTGCACCAAAAAAGGCGAAGATCGTTCCTTCGGCCGGGAAGGTTATGGCGACTGTCTTTTGGGATTCGCAAGGGATAATCCTCATCGACTATCTGGAAAAGGGTAAAACTATTACAGGTGAATATTATTCATCGTTATTGGACCGTTTGAAAACCGAGCTGCAAGAAAAACGCCCGCGATTGGCCCACAAGAAAGTCCTTTTCCATCACGACAACGCACCAGCACACACCTCAGCAGTTGTGGTCGCAAAATTAATGGAAATAGGATTCCAACTCGTTTCACATCCCCCTATTCTCCAGACTTGGCTCCCTCGGACTACTATTTGTTCCCTAATTTGAAGGAATGGCTGGCGGGACAAAGATTTTATTCAAACGAGGAGGTGATTGCAGACACTAATGGATATTTTGCAGACTTGGACAAATCCTATTATTCAGAAGGGATCAACAAACTAGAACATCGTTGGACGAAGTGTATAAGCCTAAAAGGAGACTATGTCGAAAAATAAAAAAGGTTTACCCCAAACACATAAGTAGTTTTTATTTTTGCACGGACTTTTCAAACCAGCCTCGTATTAGCACACCACAAATTACATTTATGGCAAAAAATGTTCTCGAAACACATTTTTTCAAGAATATGAGTGGTCACGTTCTTACTTGACAGACTGTATGTCTTCAAAATCGCCGTTGCCTAATTATAACTCTACTATTTGGGTAAGTTGCATTTATGTTATCTTTACTTTGAGCACTCGGTATATATTATCATGCAATGTGTCGTACTGTACCGCAATAGATCTTATGTCGTGTAAATGACGAGTATTTAATTACAACAAGTCTGAAAAGGGTCATCAAAGGAGACCTCTGCTATTTTTCACCATTACATACAACACCTTTACCGGTAATAAACGATGTTGAGTTTAAAATGTCGCTATTTGCTTCGTATAAATAATGATTGAGACTATAAATGATTTATATCTTAAATGAAAATAGAATGATAGTATTTATTAGTAAATATTAGCTTAAAAAAATTGGTATTATTTTTTCTCTATTTTATAAAATAGGTACATATTTTGGATGACTATTTTTCACTAGATTCGTAAATTCAAGCCAAATATGAAGATTATGCAGAAGTGTTTACCTGATTTCATTACTATTCCTTATAATCGCTTTGGGTTTTTCCGTTCGATAAGTCGAAGATCTTAATAAATTTCTTATAATACTTCTTGATCAATGGACGTAACTACGAGGCTGGTTTGAAAAGTCTGTGCAAAAAATAAAAACTACTTATATGTTTGGGGTAAACTTTTTTAAATTTCGACATAGTCTCCTTTTAGGCTTATACACTTCGTCCAACGATGTTCTAGTTTGTTGATCCCTTCCGAATAATAGGATTTGTCCAAGTCTGCAAAATATCCATTAGTGTCTGCAATCACCTCCTCGTTTGAATAAAATCTTTGTCCCGCCAGCCATTTCTTCAAATTGGGGAACAAATAGTAGTCCGAGGGAGCCAAGTCTGGAGAATAGGGGGGATGTGAAACGAGTTGGAATCCTATTTCCATTAATTTTGCGACCACAACTGCTGAGGTGTGTGCTGGTGCGTTGTCGTGATGGAAAAGGACTTTCTTGTGGGCCAATCGCGGGCGTTTTTCTTGCAGCTCGGTTTTCAAACGGTCCAATAATGATGAATAATATTCACCTGTAATAGTTTTACCCTTTTCCAGATAGTCGATGAGGATTATCCCTTGCGAATCCCAAAAGACAGTCTCCATAACCTTTCCGGCCGAAGGAACGGTCTTCGCCTTTTTTGGTGCAGATTCCCCCTTGGTAACCCATTGTTTAGATTGTTGTTTGGTCTCAGGAGTATAGTAATGTATCCATGTTTCATCCACAGTGACGAAACGACGCTTAAAGTCCTCCGGATTCTTCTGGAACAGCTGCAAACCATCCTTGCAACACTTCACACGATTCCGTTTTTGGTCAAGCGTGAGCAATCGCGGCACCCATCTTGCGGATAGCTTTCTCATGTCCAAATGTTTATGCAAAATATTATGTACCTGTTCAATCGAGATGCCCACAGCACTAGCAATCTCATGCACCTGTCATCCGTCACCATATCATGGATTTGATCAATGATTTCTGGAATCGTAACCTCCACAGGCCGTCCAAAACGTTCAGCGTCACTTGTGCCCATATGGCCAGTCCGAAAATTTTGAAACCACTTATAAACTGTTCTAATCGAAGGTGCAGAGTCACCATAATGTTTATCAAGCTTCTCTTTAGTCTCCTGAGGCGTTTTGCCTTTCATAAAGTAATGTTTAATCACCACACGAAATTCTTTTTCGTCCATTTCTTGAAACTCACTCGACTTCCTTGATTCACACGAATGCCAAACACAAAGAAATAGACCAATATGGCTGAAACTTGGTGTGCGTTCATTCAAGAGATGCTACTAACTAAACATGACCTCGATACGCGCCGGTGGTGCCATCTCTCGGACTTTGCACGGACTTTTCAAATCAGCCTCGTACATGATAACAGCAGCAAAAAATATCTAGAGGATATTATAAACCTTATCTAAGAATTTATAGATATCAAAGTTCTCACTCTACCTTCAACCGAAATCAAATTTTACCCTTTCTGACATACATACATACTTTAGCTATCAATTTAGACTAATCTTTTTCATTTTAAACTCCGTCAAACTTGGATCAACGTATAGTACGAGGATTATATAATAAGTAAATTAAATTTTTCGTAAAAATAACCTTTCACAAGAAGTCTGTTAAATTTTCAAGTCTCTAGGTGATTTAATTTGTGAGTGGCAGGCATTTAAATAGAACAGCTTTTGTGATTGGATCAATGGAAAAAAATGAATAACGAGCAGTGATAAAATATTTGTTTTTGAAAAAGAAAGCGAATGATGAGATAAACGCGTAACTCAGCGAAGTTTATGGGGACTCTGCACCTTCATTATCGGCCATAAAATATTCAAACGCGCCGTACATGCATTTTTGATAAAGAACGTCCAGGTCGTCTAAATGAGGTCACCACATCAGAAATGATTGAAAAAATACTCGATCTACTGAGAAATGATAGGAGAGTAAGAATGCGTGGGATTGCTGAGATTGTGGACATCTCAATTGAACGGGTGCAGAACATTTTAACAACTCATTTGGATATTAGAAAGCTTTCTGCAAGATAGGTGCAGCGATTGCTCACAAGTGACAATAAACACGTAAATGTGTCAACGTTAAAAGAATGTTTGGCGATGTTAAAGCGCAATCGGAATGATTTTTGGCGTTGATTCATAACTGTTGACGAGATATGGATTCATCACAGCAAATCAGAGACCAAAGAAGAGTCCTAACAGCGGGTTCTCCGTGGTGAACGCGCGCCAAAGAAAGCCAAGGCGACTTTATCGGCTAACAAAGTCATGGCCACAGTGTTTTGGGATGTACGCCGCATAATCCACGTCGATTACCTTGAGAAGGACGAAAAGATTAATGGAGAGTATTACGTCAACCTAATAGATTGTTTCAACTATGCTGTGAAAGGAAAATGTTTGCATTTGGCGAAGAAAATAATTCTCTTTCATCAAGACAATGCACGCATGTACACTTGTGTCATCGCCTAGCAATATTAATTCCTTCCGCATCCACCATATTTGCCAGATTTAGTCCCCAGTGATTATCTCCTATTTCCGAATATGAAAAATTGGATCGGCCGAAAAAAATTTGGCTCAAACGAAAAAAAAAAACGCCTATTTTGAAGGGTTGGACAAATCGTATTTTTTAGATGGGATACAAAAGATAGAAGAGAGTTGGACTAAGTGTATCGAGATAAACGAAGACAATGTTGAAAAATAAAATAAATTTTACACATAAAAATGTTTTTTTCTTGTCAAGTCCAGGTTCTTATTATACAACCCTCGTAACTCTGTATTAAATTCTTTACCAAGATTAATATTTGTATAGTAAATAGGGACTTTCTGACACAGTTGGGGTTGTAGAGAATAATTAGAGAAATAAAAATAGAGAAAATGTAACTAATAAGTGACTGGCCCGTTCTGATGTGTTGAAATACCAAGAAGCAAATTCACCACTTCATGGGATGCTGCAATTCACGTACCCTGAAAATATATTCTCGAACTATATCGTTTGAGAAAGAGTATTTAAGATACTAGATTTCAAATGCAAGAAATGTGTTTCTTTTTTTATAAGAAAAAAAGTTTTTATAATACAGGTTTTTTTTACAAAAAACTTAAGTTTAAATTAGACGGAAAGCTAAAGTAGATTATAATGAAGATGTGCATGATATCCAACATTATCCTGGAGGTCACTATTTTGTCAAAAATCTAGTTAAAATAGCGCCCAGAATGGATGTAATTATCACTTGGTACAAAATGATTTCCCAAAAACAAAAAAGGTGTATTAGAATTAGTCTTCCAATAGGTTATATGTTTGTTGTTGAGAAAAAGAAATCAGGTCTATAACACAGCCCCACAAAAAAAAAATGGGGTATACTTTTGATGCGATATATCAGATCCGTAGTATTTTTGCCCGCTGATCACGAATCTGACGTCAGAATATCGCCATCACATCTCAATTTTTTTTCTTACCTCAAAAAATAGGTAAAAATTAGTAAAAATTAAGAAAAATATACTCCTAAAAAATTGATTCAAGCTTTTTCATGAATCCAAAGATGTATTAATATGTATTCGGACACGCTAAGCTAATATTCATCGGTTGGATTGAGCCATACAGTTCTGTTTTCTTTCTAACCTCAATAAATCAGACAGATATAGTGCTTCTCGAATGCAAAAACGAATTCAAATTAAAATTCAACCTATCCTTACCAAATTTGGTACACGGGGATTTTTTGGGTCGCTGATCACGAATCTGAGGTTGGATTTGCAAAATTCAAGATGGCAGATGTTTTCGCGCCATTTTGAACGCCGAGAAACCTGCATCCAGGGCACCTCCACGTGGTGACGGTGGGCAACGGTGTTACTCCACTAGCCGGCAGAGTCCCTGGATAACGGCTTAGATGCCGTCATGGCAGGTAGAAGAAAAGAGAATTACGATGCAGGGACTCGGAAACCCAGTATCGGCGGTTGGTCAGGGTGGGAAAGCGGGCCCGCAGCCGTCGTCATCCAGCGACCGTAGCTCTTCATGTGTGGGTGACTTGGCTCATGTAGAGTATAATGCTACAAGAAAACGGTCTCACGGTACAAGGACTTTTCATAAGTGCGATAAAAACAGTGATTCATTTTGTTATATTTGCTGTCAACACGTATTGAGTAAAATGGGGTCGCCGATAACGGATAAGATTAAAACCTTATATAAAGATTGTTTTAACATTGAAATACAGCACCAGGATACAGATTGGGTTCCCCACATTATTTGCAGTTCTTGCAAAATAATGTTGTACATCAATAAGAAGGCGATTAAATATTCCAGACCAGCAATATGGAATAGACCATACAGTGAAAATGATTGCTACTTTTGTATGAATGTTGTATCTAGGCATAACCGAAAAAAATAAAAGCACTATTACTTATAACGATGTTTCGACAGTAACAAGACCAACTAAACTAATTCCGCCTCCTGAACCACTTGATGCTGATGTTATGGAAACAAATGATTTCACCTTATCAGTTCATGCCGAAAACATTGAGACTGTCGAAAAAGATTCACTGTTACTAATGAATGTTCTAGTGACAACCTATCATATACTAGTGACACAGATAAAGAATTTCTACCATACAACCGTAAACCAGAACCAATACTCGTATCACAGTCAGAACTTAGTGATCTAGTCAGAGATTTAGGCTTATCCAAAGATGGTTCAGAGCATCTTGTTTCCTTTTTAAAGAAAAGACATTTACTTAAGCCAGAAGCTACGATTTCTTATTATAGAAACAGAGATGAAGAATTTCGAAAATATTTCACAATGGACGAGGAATTGTCACTTTCATATTGTACCGATGTAAAAGGTCTAATGGATGAATTTCAAAATAACTCATACGATCCTGAAGAATGGAGACTGTTCAGTGATTCTTCTAAACGGAGCATTAAGGCAGTTTTGCTGCATGATACCAACGTTTACGCTCCCATTCCGATTGCTCATTCCACAGTTATGGAAGAGCAATATGAAAAAATGAAGCAGCTTTTGATAAAAATAAAATATGCTGATCATAACTGGAAAATTTGTGGAGATCTGAAAATTGTAACAATATTGCTTGGCCAACAGTCAGGGTTTACACTTTATCCCTGTTATAAATGTCTGTGGAATAGCAGAGACAGGGAACGTCATTATAAGAAAAAAATTTGGCCAACAAGAGAATCGTTCACTCCTGGTGAAAATAATGTATTGTTTCCACCATTGGTAGATCCAGGAAAAGTTCTTATTCCCCCGCTTCACATTAAGCTTGGACTTATGAAGCAATTCACGAGAGCATTAGATACAAACGGCCCATGTTTCAAATATTTGCATAAAAAATTTCCGAAATTTTCTGGCGCTAAAATTAAGGCAGGCGTATTTGACGGGCCACAAATAAGAAAATTGTTTCAAGATTTATTATTTGTTACTAAAATGAATAAAGTTGAAAAAGCTGCTTGGCTTAGTTTTAAAGAAGTCGCAACAAACTTTTTGGGAAATAATAAAAGTCCTAAGTACAAAGAAATAGTCGAGAAAATGGTAAAAAATTTTCAAACATTAGGTTGCTTAATGAATCTAAAATTACATTTCCTGGACTCCCACATCGATGATTTCCCAGATAGTCTTGGTGACTACAGTGAGGAGCAAGGGGAACGTTTTCACCAAGATCTGAAAATCATAGAAAATCGGTATCAAGGACGATGGGATGACCATATGCTAGCGGACTATTGCTGGTCGCTAAAAAGAGAAACAAGTCCTCAAAAGCGGTTGAGCAGAAAGCCTTTGAATAGGTCATTCGCGGAAAAAAGAACAAGATACAGCCAAAAAAAGGAAAGTTAGGCGCGGGTCTAACCTTCGCAATTCTAGGGCTTAAGGGTCTACTATTTGAGAGTATATGGTTTAAAAGTCCTGGTTTTGAGTTTATTGGGTCTCATTTTTAAAGTTACAGGATTATTGAGGTCTATTTTTTGAGGTTACAGGGTGTGGGAGTCTAAGGTTTCAGGGTTTAGGGTTTAAGAGTATCAGGTTTGAGGATTCCCCAACTGTATACCAAATTTGGTAGGAATCGGTTGGTTTTCAAAAATTTTGTCCGTCATCTTGGATCCGCCATTTTGAATTTTGCAAATCCGACCTCAGATTCATGACCAGCAACCCAAAAAACCCCCGTGTACCAAATTTGGTAAGAATCGGTTGAATTTTAATTTGAATTCGTTTTTGCATTCGAGAAGCACTATATCTGTCTGATTTATTGAGGTTAGAAAGAAAACAGAACTGTATGGCTTAATCCAACCGATGAATATTAGCTTAGCGTGTCCGAATACATATTAATACATCTTTGGATTCCTGAAAAAGCTTGAATCAATTTTTTAGGAGTATATTTTTCTCAATTTTTACTAATTTTTACCTATTTTTTGAGGTTAGAAAAAAATTGAGATGTGATGACGTCAGATTCGTGATCAGCGGGCAAAAATACTACGGATCTGATATATCGCATCAAAAGTATACCCCACTTTTTTTTTGTGGGGCTGTGTAATCAGTATTGTATAGTAAATGCGTGTTGTTTAATCTAAGATTTATTCAGATTTTTCAACAGTAAATTGAATATATAATTTAATTATACATAGATGGAAGCTAGTTGGGCTGCCTTAACTGCTTTTATGTTACAGCGGTATTTTAAATATTTTTTGTTAAAAAAAAAAAATTTACATCGGCAAAAAATAATAACATTTCAGTTCTTTTTTGAATCGCAAACACCGTCCCATTTGCCAAATTACTTTTCCTAAATAAATTGATCATATGTTTATTGTTGAAAAAAAGAAATCAGGTCTATAATCAGTGTTGTATAATAAATGCGTGCTGCTTAATCTAAGATTTATTTAAATTTTTGAACAGTAAATTGAATATATATTTTAATTATACATATACAGAAGCTAGTTTTTCTAACATAATAAGTCTGTAGTGCTGCCTTAACTGCTTTTATGTCACGGCGGTATGTTAAACCTTTTTTTGTTAAAGAAAATAAATTACGTCGGCAAAAAAATATAAACATTTCAATTCCTTTTTGAATCGCAAACACCGTCCCATTTGCCAAATTACTTTTCCTAAATAATTAAACTACCTCATTAGGGCTTCTGCTTCGTTAATATATTCTTTGCATACGAATATTAGACGCTTCGTTTTGTAATTAGCATAATATATATATATATATATATATATATATATATATATATATATATATATATATATATATATATATATATTTATAACTCTGTGATCAAAAAATAGTATGACTTTTGAAATAAAACGCAAACGGGTTATTTATTTTTCCAAATTTATTTTGTCCCCTTCAAAGTAATCCCACAATGCATTTATGCCAACGTTTTTTCTAGTCTTCAAAACAGTTCGATCTCTGGAACGGCTTTTAAAGCCTTCTTCGATTCGGTTTTAATCTCCTCAATCGACTCAAAACGATGTCCTCGAAGCGGTTTTCTGAGTTTAGGGAATAGCCAGAAGTTCGACGGAGCTAAATCAGGCGAATATTGCGATTGCGGAATGATATGAGTTGAATTTTTGATGAAAAAGTCGCGAAGAACCAATACTGTGTGAGAAGGCGCATTATCGTGATGAAAAAACCAAGAGTTATCGGCCCATAATTCCAGCCTCTTAAGACGAATAGCTTCACGCAAACGACGCATAACACTTAAATAATATTTCTTGTTGACAGTTTGGCCCGGCGGAAGGAATTCATAATGAACAACACCACGATAATCGAAGAAAACAGTTAATATCACCTTGATTCTTCGACTTGCTTTGGCGTGGTTTCTTCGGTCTGGGCTCACCTCTAGCACGATATTCGCTTGATTGGTCGGGAGTTTCCGGATCGTATGCGTAAATCCTTGTCTCATTTCCCGTAATGAAGCGCTTGATGACGTTTTGATAGTCAGAAATCATGGTTTCACAGACATTAAAACGACGCTCTTTATCGAAAAAATTGAATGTTTTTGGTACCAAACGAGAGGAGATGCGTTTGAGGCCCAAGTTGTCTTTTAAAATCGATTGAATTGATCCTAATGATAAATTGGTGATGTCAACAAGATCTCTAATTGTCACTCGATGATTTTTGAGCACCAAATCCTTGATTTGCTTGACGTGGTTCTCATCGGTAGATGTTGCCTTCTTTAAATAAGTTATACCAATGAAAAACACTGCTTTGGATAGAGCATCATCACCAAATGACTTTTTTATCATTTCGAATGTTTGGGAAGCCGAAAAACCATTTTTAAAACAAAATTTAATGCAATTTCTTTGCTGAATTTTTTCACTCATATTAAAAATCGAAAAACGCAATTTTGTTGTTGAACGAATGCAAGCGAATCTTATTAACTACTGACGCTATGGTCTTCAAATTTGACACAGATGGCAGTTAAGGACCTAACGAAAAAAAATTAATCCGATTTGGAAATGCCCGGGCGATTTAAATTTAAAAATGTTACTATTTTTTGATCATAGTAGTAGTATATATATATATATATATATATATATATATATATATATATATATATATATATATATATATATATATATATATATATATATATATATATATATATATATATATATATATATATATATATATATATATATATATGCATACATATATATAATGCGTTATGTTATTGTGACTTGACTTGACTATTGACTTGAAAAATTATAATTTGACTTTCTCTTCTATCTCTGTAATATTTTCAGGAGAGTGTTTGAATCAACATACCGCATCACCTTCTTTGGCATAAGTTCAGTCCTTGCCACCATTCGAGCAGCTTCATTACTCTTCGACGAGGAGCTTTTTCGAATATGATTGACGTACGGTACCATTTTTCAACGCCGGTATTGAGACATTTTAAAAACGGATCGATTTAGTTCTAACTACTAACTAAAACACATCTAATTTATTTTTGTATCATCAGTGATGGATATTTAGTGCCCTAATAATGTCATGATTGTGTCCATCTTGCTGGTTTTTTTCCAGGATTTCGCGGACTTTTTCGGTAATTGATCTACCAAAGCGAGATATTTGCAAGATGAAAGCGAGCAAACTATCTTTTAGCTATTATTTTTGATAAAGTAACTCATTGAACCTGCTCCGTATTTTTAGTGTTCCGTAGGGAACACTTATAAGATCACTTCGATGTCTGTCCGTCTGTCTGTCTATCTGATCTGTCTGTCTGTCTGTCCGTCTGTCACTCCCGATTTTCTCAGAAACTATTTGACATAGAAAATTGAAATGTGGCACTAACATAAGAATTGGTGGCTTCATCAGAGCCGTGTAGTTTTGAAAGTTAAATTTTGACTTAAAGGGATAGTTTTGGGGTGTGAAATCGGTGAAATTTTTTTTTACTAGATCATCTAGTGGAGTGTCAAATGAAAGCTTGTAAAAACATGAGTTCAAAACTTGCGCACACTTTTCTTTGTATTATTTTTTAAAAATTACGAAAAATCGCTGTCCTCCCCTATCTCAAAAAGTACCGACTAAAAAATTTTCGAAAAATTCTGGAATACTCTCCACAGGGTATAGATTGAACGAAAATTATCACGAGTGCATTACCTTTAATAATTTACCTGATATATAAAAAAAAAACAAAAATTTCAAAGTCATCAGTTTTCAACAAAGATCGGAAAAAACTCTGTTGAAAATTCATTTGGGGTGTGTTTTGTGAAGTCAACCATACCTACTTAACAAACATTTTTATTTCAAAAACAATCAACGTACGAAACACTAATTGCGTAAGTCCGACTTGCACTTGGCCCGTTATTCCTATCGTAGTAAAATTACAAAATATAGATTTTTTTTTTAGAAATGGCACTAATTTTTAAGACGTTATAACTTTGGACTGAATCAATAATTACGACAACTTTTTACGAGTAGAACATGATCTTGAAATAATTCAGTTTTATTTCTAAACACCCCTTTTACATATAAATAATATTCGTATAACAAATTTAAGCCAAAAAATTCGATTTTCAAGTTACATTATCAGTCTCTGTATAAAAAGTGCCGAACCTCTTCACAAACAACTAATTTGTCAAATTACTTTTCTTAATTGATTGACACATCATTAAAATTTCTGCTCTCATTAGTATTCTTTGCAAGACAAATATTGGACAATCCATTTTTGTGATTAGCACTATAAGCACCTAGTCTAGACTTTATCTTGTCTGAATATTATTTGACAAACAGCAGAAGAAATAAATAAAAAAAATAAAATCGCGTCTCTCGTTAATAATTAGCAAGCCGGGCATTGTAGGCACGTCTTAATATTTGTACGCATAAACTAATGATAGCTTTTAAAAACAAAGCGTAGTGTGGAAACAAACCTTTGTTAATTAGTGACAGTGTACAATTGTGTTTGCAGGGTTGGAATTCAAACCAAGTATACAATAAACAATTTACAAAGTTGTAATTTGGTATTTAGATCGCTTCGGAACAAATGAGAGGATCGCTCAAATTTACACGAACTAAACCTTGGCCTGAAAATTAGTTCACTGGATCGACTGCTGCCGAATCGGTCAAATATATTGGGTCAGACTTCGCAAATTTAAAAAATGTTCTTGTTTTACTAACTTTCTTATTATCATTAAGAGTCTATATATCTTCTTCCAATGCCCTATCCGTTTCGGACGTTCTGAACAGATGTAAGTCCGAACCATTGTCTTAAGTTATATAGCCAAGAATGTCTTCTTCTCCCTGGATCTCGTTTGTTATTTGTCTTTCCCTGTATTACCAGCTGCAAGAGACGATATTTATTATGTCTCATAACGTGGCCAAGATATGCAAGCTTACGCCCTTTAATTGTGAGTGCAATTTCAATTGACATTGTCTATCCGGCGCAAAACTTCTAAGTTGGTGATCTGTTCGGTCCACGAAATCTTCAGAATCGGGTGGTACACCCACATCTCAAAGGCTTCAACTTTTTTCATTAGTGTTTCCGTCATCGTCCACGATTCTACACCGTTTAGCTAAACAGGGAATACGTAGCATTTGGCTAATCTAACTTTTAGCCAGAGTGGCAAATCATTGCATGTAAATAGTCTTCTTATACCATTAAAAGACACTCGAGCTTGTTGTTTTGAGACAGCGTATCATAAAACGTATTTTAATGAAGCTAGACACCACGGACGGAATTCCTGCCATAGTTCTCAAAAACTGTGCGAGGGAACTGAAACCAGTTTTCTGTAGACTTTTCAACCTATCCTACAGAAAGAGAATATTTCCTTCCTGCTGGAAATGTGCCACAGTTCAGCCGATACCTAAAAAAGGCAAGAAGACCTTGCCAAATAACTACCGCACTGCTTTCAATAATGTCGAAAGTCATGGAAAAGGCTATCAATCAACATCTTCTAAAATATGTTTAAGAATTCAACATTATTAGCGATTACCAATATGGCTTTCGTAAACATAGGAGATCTTCTAACTTATGTAATACATGTTTGGAACAACGCAATTGAACACTTTGGAGAATCTCGAGCGGTTGCTCTTGACATATCCAAGGCATTCGACCGTGTTTGGCACGATGGACTGTTGGCTGTTCTTGTGGTATGTCTGAAAAGTTCTGTTTGTGGCTCTCATGTTTCCTCAGTGAGAGTTCTTTACGAGTGACGGTCGACGTATTTCTTTCTGACACTTTCACTATCAACGCCGGTGTGCCCCAAGGCTCCATATTGTCTCCTACTCTCTTTCTCATTTACATTAACGATCTGTTGGAAAAGACTGGAAATCCAATCTACAGCTTTGCAGATGACAGTACGCTTATCTCTTCATTCACTTTGAACGCTCGGACATCGGCTGTTCAGGCGAGTGTCCGCAGACAGCGGGAAGTTGCTCAACTTAACAAAGACCTAAAAGAAATTCTATCTTGGGGTGACAGTAACCAAGTGCAATTTAACGTTACAAAAACCCAGGCGGCAGTTTTTTCTAAAAAAGTTAACGTTGCTGAACCCGACATAGTTATGGCGGGGCACTCCATTCCTCTAACATTGACACTCAATTTGTTGGGCGTTAATTTGGGAGCAAATATGTCCTGGCATGAGCATGTTGCAGGCAAAGCAAGGAGAGCTCCTCAAAAGTTGGGAATATTATTTCGAACCAGAAAGCTTTACACTCCACAACAACTGTTAATTCTCTACAAAGCTCAAATTCGACCAACTATGGAATACTGCTCCCATGTTTGGGGCTCCGCTCCCAAACATACACTGCATTTGTTGGATTCTATTCAGAGAAGAGTTGTTCGTCTGATTGGAGACCCGGAACTGACCGGCGGCCTTGATTCGCTGAAACATCGAAGAACGGTTGGCGACTTGAGCCTCTCTTCTACAAGTATTTTCATGGAAAGTGTTCGGAGGATGTGGCCCGTTTAATTCCTCCCAGAGCGCTGCATGTTAGAAATACACGTCGCGCTGATACTTCACATCCGTATGAGGTTCAGCTTGTTACTTCTTGTACAACGCTTTTTAAGCAGTCTTTTATATAAAGAACATCATCCCTTTGCAATGGTTTGTGTGGGACTGTGTTTCCCACCGAGTACAATTTACAGCGATTCAAGAACAACGTGAATCGCTTTTTCCGCATACGTGTCGCTCCTGTAGCGCTTTAGGGACCTCCCTGCAGCACGTGTGCCAGATTCATAAAAATTTTCGATTCTTGACTTTATTTCAACAGATTATTCCACTTTGCATTAACCACTGTCTCCAAGTATATATACATAGGATATATGGGATTCCACAAGCTTGAATATTTGGCTATTTAATTGTTTGTTTGTTGAAATTTGCTTATTATCTGCTTGCTTAAGGTCTTGTAGTTCATTGATGTTACTGGCCAGCAAGACGGTATCATCGGCGTATCTTATGTTGTTAATCATCTCGCCATTTATTTTAATGCCTTTGTTAACTCCCTCTAGTGCTTTGTTAAATATTTTCTCGGAGTATAGGTTAAGGAAGACGGGAGATAAGACACAACTGCTGTACGCCTTTTTTGATCTGAACGTCGTTAGAGTAGGATTTATCTATTCTTATGTTACCCGATTGTCCCCAATACCCCAATAATATCAACATTTTGAAGAATTTCCATTAGCCGTTTGTGCCTGACGTTGTTAAATGTTTTAGCGAAGTTCAAAAATTATAGGAATACATTTTTGCCCATATCCTTCGGCGTTGGATGAGTACTTGTAAGCCTGCCTCGCTGATGCTTCACATTTTCTGTAGATTCTGTTATAAATAACTTTTGTGAAGACCTTAGTGATGTGGTTAATCAAGTTTATCAATAGGAATTCATCGGATTATTTAGCGCTTCTTTTCTTGGGTATTGTAATAAAGGTTGATCCTAGCCAGTCTTCACGGAATTCACCGGTATCGTTAACGTTATTAAAGAGATCAGTGAGAGTATTGAGAAATTCATATATTAGTTTTAGTGCTTCACCGAAGATGTTATCAGGACTCTGGTGCTTTATTATTTTTAAGGGCTTTCTCTATCTCAGATTTCATAATGGGGGGTCCTGTGTCTGTATTAGGTGTTGAGGGTTTGTTAGGACGATCTGATGGAAAAAGCGTACCAATATACAGTTTCCAAGAAGTTTCGGAAGGAGGTTTTTATTTGAATCACTTATACTAATACTGGGGTTTATATATATATATATATATATATATATATATATATATATATATATATATATATATATTTATATATATATATATATATATATATATATATATATATATATATATATATATATATATTGGAATGGGGGAGGAGAGTAGGGTAAATCGAACCTCGAAAAAATCGTAAATTAAATATATTAGAGTCTATAAAAATATTTAACGTTGATGAAAGTGGATTTTCCACCATTCAGAAAAAAACGCAAAAAGTTTTAGGCAGAAACAAATCGGCGTAATCATGAGTGAAGAAAGAGGCCTTGTGTTGTGCCTGTGTGGCTGTACAGTTTATGCTACCAATCCTTATATTTAAAAGAATGAGACAAAATTCTGAATAGGGAAATTGTACACCTTCTGAGAGTGTTGTCACTATTCTAGACACTAGCTATGCGAACTCAAACTGGTATGTAAAATGGATGAAACATTGTATAAGGGTCGTAAAGCCAACCCTTGAAAATAAAGTGTTAATTCTACTTGATGAAAATACAACGCTGGAAGCGTTGAATATAACAAAGGCTAATGGGATATAATAATGTTACAACTGTTAGGTCTTACTACTCACGGCTTCAGCCACTGGACGTATCTTTTTTTTTTAAACCTATGAGCTATTATTATATTCAAGCAACAGAAAAGTGATTGAGGACAAATTCAGGTCGACAAGTACCGCAACATCAAGTTGCAAGTTTATTGGCAGAAGCTTACCAAAGAGCTGCTATTATTGGCACTATTGTCAATGGATTTAAAGTGGCAGGAGTTTGGCGCGCGGACAAGAACGTCTTTCCCGAAAATTTGTTTAAAGCAGCTGAAAATATGAATGTTCTCTCTCTCAAACAAAGTCAAGTAATGAAAGCACATCGATCTTACAAGACGCTTCTATTGTTATCAATAATTAAAACAAGCAAATTACTCAGCAACCCGATGTCTCCGAATATATTACCAGTGAACCGTCTTCTTTGGGATATAGCGCTAAAGCTTTAAAAAAAATTGTAAAATATTTATGCCCAATACTACAAAAAATACTGTACAAAAAGCTGTGGAAATTAGATCAAGTCCTTAAAAAGGTAAAGACATTAATAAACAAAAGAAGGAATCAAAAAAACAAAAAAGACACCACCAATAATAAAAATAATACGATATACCTAAGCCTCCCCTACAAACTCAAATTAAAAGCCACACACAGCCGGCGCTAAAAAAAATTCTTTGATGCTTCCGCGGGCCGCGGGCCCATCAAAAGAAAGTATTTTTTGTGTGGAACAAAAGAAACCGAAGAAGGCGAACTACTTTCGACCTACCCCAATTTATTTATTAGGCAGGTCAGGTCAGCAAATAAAATTTTAGTGAATTACAGTGTTAAAATTTTTACTTGTTAGGAATAAAATATTGAAATATTAAACTTGTGTAAGTATGTTAGGAAGTAATTATTTTAAAAGGTAACAATTTTTAGAGTCGTTTCTTATTATTAAATTTGTTTAGGAAAGCTGTTCAAATGTGTAGTAATGTGTGTAGTAACCTTACGTTCTGGTTCAAGCTTTGATTGACCGTTATCGTCAGACGTCGTTCCTTATGATGATATTCTGGTTAGCGAAATGCGCGTCGAGGTCAAAAATAAAAAGTTTCGAGTAGCAGTTTTAACTATAGTGTACAATCGTATCACAGAGAAAAAAGTCGTTAAAATGTAAAGGAAAATCCACGTAGTGTTTGTGCGTAAGCCTGTAGCGCCAAGTTATGGTGGTCTGTTTGCAAACTAATGAAGATATAAAGTGAAAAAATTAGTTAAAACTTAATAGCTTCTGGAAAAATAAGTTTCTTCCAGTTCGCTGAAGCTATTAATTTAATGCTGCCTAACTAGAACCATTTTTTAGATATCTCATTATAATTACCTAAATTAGAGTAAACCCACAGAAGAAAAATTACTGATTACGGTCCTGATTATTTACATAAAAAGACTTTGTTCAGAACTGTTTGCAAAAGCAGATTTTTTAAAGATCTTGTTTAGATTAGCGAAGAGAACCTGTACTATGCCTGTATATGCATATCTTCAGCAGCGCGCAGTTCTGCAATTAGTTTTATTAAAGTTATTGAAGTAACGCATTGCTAGGCTTGTAATTTGATTATAAGATTTTTCTGGATTGTTTATCTTCTAGTACATCGTTCAATAAGCCTCTACGAGAAATAATAGCCGTGGGTAAAGCCGCCAAGCCAGATAAAAATATCAATAAAAATAAAGCCAGTTAAGTGTGAGTTGAATTCTTTCTCTGAGGGTTCTGTATCTGTATCAGCCACACAACTTTTATTTTTCAATACAGCATTTTGTAATTCAGCATTAGCATAAAGGAGCCTGCACTTTTCTTAAGGAAAAGTGGTTGCGGTCAAATTGGCTGAATTTTTGATATATTGTAGTTTTTTGCTTTCTGAACAAAAGTGCCCATGGGTACAACTTTCGAAAATGGGCAGATTTCGAGTTATTTTCAATTTAAGTACTAATAAAATCCATTTTTTTAAAACCATTTTGATAATTATTAAATTAAAGACACAAGAAAAAAAAGTCTCGCACTGATTCACTAACTATCATATCTATATGCATTTTGGGGCGCTAAAACCGAATTCGAGGTCTAAATTAACTTATTACGTCATCATGTTGACCCTTCCTTAAAAAACAGGTAAAAACCCAGCTAGAATGGAGTTCAAAAATAAAATTAAAGATTTTAATAAAGTAGACTTCGATATCGGTGTATTTTTGCGGTGTGGAAATAGAATTAATTAATTTAATAATTATCAAAATGGTATAAAAAAAATGGATTTTATTAGTACTTTGAAACGTCTTAACTTTCTTTATTTTTAATAAATATTTAATTTATTAAATAAAAGCTGTTATTTACCCCTTATATATATCTTAATTTTGCGAATGGATTGAGTGAATATTAATACTGATAGAGGACAGAATTAAGATATCAGCTAGCTCGTTTAAAATTTAGTTGTTCAGTTTTTGGGCACCATTCATTTTAGAATAAAAGGAATCTAATTTCAGCTCAAAAAATGAAAAAATACTGAAGAGTTATTTAGTTGTTAAAATAAGATCAATTTACGTACAACCGTTGCGTCCTAAAAGAAAGAGCAGGAGTTTAGTAAGACACTACACATTTAAATAAAGGTATTTATTAACAAAATAAAAATTCCTAACTTTATTACACTCTTAAAATTACTTCTACTAAATAAAAACCCCTTAAGCTAGAAAAGTATACACCATGGCATAGAGTCCCTAATTTATGATTATTAAGTTTTGAATAAAAGGCTTGATAAAACTCGATATTGAAAGTTTTTGAAATTAACTCTGCGAATTACACGTGGTGGGGTAGCACTTGTAGACAGGAAGTGAGATTTTGAGACTGATGTCCTTATGACTTACGGATTGGTTTTCCTTGTGGGTTTTTCAATGTCGAAAAAGCGACTACTGCATCATGGTGGAAAAAGGCCCTTAAGAATTCGAAATGGCTGCTTAAATGTCTTCGTCCCTTCTCCTTAAAGTGACGACTTTAAAATAGCTCACTTCCGGGCGAAAAATTAATGTAAACTAAATAATAACACGCGTTACACACTCTGCCAGTTTAAATTAAACTGTTCAAAAATTTATAACACTGTTTTAAGCTACGCTGCACAAAAATTAAAATCACCGCAATAAATATAAAAATGTAATAAAATACATATTATAGGGAGAAAAACAATGTCGTAACATGATCTTAAAATCTAGGAAAAAATGAATGTTACAACTTAAACTGAAAATAATTCGAAATCTGCTCAATTTTGAAGGTTGTGCCCATGGAGACTTTTGTTCAGGACGCTGAGGACTAGAACATATCAAAAATTCAGCCAATTTGACCGAAACCACTGTTCCATAAGGGTTTCTTTCTTTCCAGACAATCGATTTTACAAATTTTAGAAGATAAAAAGTCACCTATAGACAAATCTGGTGAGTAATGAGAAAAAAATTCATACCTGAGATTGAGCAATTTCGCCTACGAAACTAAAGATTTATGTGCGTAATCGTGATGAAAAGATTTTCTTTTTAGGTGAATGCAAAGGTTTTTTTTATTATCTTGTCCAAGCGTTATAATAGGATAGTTGGATAAATATTATTCCAATAAAATCTCAAAAATCGTGACCATCACCTTGCGAGCCAACATACTTGCGTTCGCTTTTTTCAGAGCTGGTGTGTCTTTTGCAATACACTGCTTCGACTGTTGTCTTGGGTTCGGAGTGTGGTGGTGGATGAGGTTTAGTTGACTGAAAAGAATATTAAATGTTACTTATTTTTATAAATGTTCTGAAAAATATTATTTAATGGTGCCACTAAAAAATTCTAATTAGTTTTGTAAACTGTCAAATTTGACAAAAATTTTGTGTTATAATATTTGGCTTCCTCGCAAAAAAAAACTAAGATTATTAGTAAAAGTTTTTTTTGATATCCCAAATAGAAAAGAATAAAATGAGTAAATCATTTAAAAGTTAAAATTCAGTTCAATAAATTACAATATTCCCTGTATTTCGGTAACGACTGAAAATAAATATCAAGTGTTATACATTTTTGTAAACAGACGGAAAAATGCTACTTAATAGTATACTTATATGTAGGGATTGCCCTTTAAAAAAATCCTAGTTGTTTTTGTAATTGGTCAAATTTGACAGTGACAAATTTTTAGTTATCACATTTGGCTTCCTTATAAAACACTAAGTTTAGTAGTGAAAACGGTAAAACTTCGTTACGCGGGCTTTTCAGAACATTGTTTTTTACGTACGAGAAAATATCGGGGGGAGGCTGTTTTTTAATTTTTTTTTTGGTAAAAAAAATTAATCTATATCACTGACAACTGTTGATAACCACTGATCGTAACTGTCAATTATTTTCGGAAAAATAGGCTTCGTTCACACTAACGAATGGAATATAGAGGTCACTAGAGAACAAGGTGTAAATATTTAAACCTTTAACATTAAATTTCGGTACGCGGGCTTTTCAGAAAAGGGAGATATTTTTTTTTAAATAGGCTTAAAATGGCCTAAATTTGAAAAAATTATGAGAAAAAACCAGGAAGTAACCGTTTTTGTTAACCTGAACTAACTGAAACTAACCTGAATTAAAAAATCAGCAATTACAAAATACATTAAATAATGAAAAAAAAATGTCCTACCTAAATGTGAAAAAATGATATACGTGCTATATTAGTGACTGGAGAACAAGGTTAGTTCAGGTTAGCAAGAACAGCCTTACCTTGATTTTTTTCATCAATCTTTGAAAATTAAGCCCTTTTAGGGATATTATAAAAAAACTTCCCTTTTTTCATATGTCACAATGACTTTCGCATCGAATGAACAAGCAAGTACCGTTTTTTTTTTGTATGTTCACCTTATGGGTTCATGATTTGCTCTAAAAAAATATATAAATTAAGTTTGTTTCCACAACAAATCATCAATGCTCGAAAGGAGCATACAAGAAACCGAAACTTGCTTATGCACTCGATATGAAAACACTCTTTCCGTTTTCAAACTGAAATTTTAAAAAAAAACACGATTTAGCTATATGTCATTCAAAAATTTATCACTTACTCTAAGAAAATAATAAGTTGTTAACGTTGTGATTTGTTCTTTTCGTGTTTTTTAATATAATTTTTTGAAAAGCTTAGGCTGACCTCTACATTTCACCCATTAGTGTTCCGAAAATAATTGTCAGTGCTATAAATTTTTTTTTTTACTAAAAAAAAAAATAAAAAACGGCCTCCCCCGATATTTACTCGTAAGTTTTTTCAAATTAGACCATTTTAAGCCTATTCCAAAAGAAAATCATTTTTCTGAAAAGCCCGCGTAAAGAAGTTTTACCGTGAAAGGATTTTCTTGGTATGTAGAATAGGAAAATAATGAGTTAGATAAGACACTTAAAGAAATGTCCCTGTACATTACTATACAATACATAGCTTTGCTGATGACAGCACGCTTCTCAGTTTTACAGTTCATATGTATTTTATTATAATGGTTTTTTTTTTTATATATCACTAATGAGAATACCATTAACTACAATTTGATGGTCAATAAAACAGCATTCTTATTATTAACACCAGCAGCAGATAACCGAACATTTAATAACGTTATCTTATTACTTTATGAAATGAAAAATTTTAAAAGTATCCATTTATGACTTTTAAGTCATCAGTAGCATCCATGTCAACAGTTAAATCTTATTTGTCCATTACGGAAGCACAGTTATGGAAGTTCTTCATCAAAATTAAGAGCCCAGTAATTAAAATTGATAATAACTAAATTTTAGAAACCAATTTCCACTCAATTACATTTTACTGTTTTAACACCTTTTTATTCAGTTATAATTGCATATCTTTCCTTTTACAATAACCTTGTTGCAAAAAATTTCAGGTAGTGAATATGTGGTGGAGTTTTAATATGAGTTACGAGGGTTGTATGATAAGTACCTGGCCTTGCCTAGAGATGGCGCTACTACTATCTAAAAAATTATATTTTTCGTAAACATAACCTTTCACAAGAATCCTGTCAAATTTTTAAATTGCTGTGTGATTTAGGTTGTGAGTAGCAGCCATTAATAATAATAATAGTTAATGATTTCAAACTAATTTATAAGAAATTTCTCCTCGGGAACGCAGCTTGACTTTTATTTCTATTAGTCGTATCTTTTGGCGATGGATTGCTGTTGTTTTCTCCTTCACTTCTGTACATTACGTTATGTTTGCTGTTAAGCTGATTGATTATTGTATGTTGTTTTCTTCTTTTTTTCTCCCAGTACTATATTATCTTTTTCTTTTTTGTATTTTTATTTTATATTATTATTATTATTATTATTATTATTTTCTTCTCTCTTTTCTCTATAATGATGTAATGATTTAGTATTTAGGCATTACTTGAATGTTGCATTAATGAATTTGTATTTTCAGATTTTTTTTTTATTTTTTTGTATCTTGTATGCTTAGCTACTGGCTCGGTTGAGATGAGCAGTTCATAACTGGACTTCACCGAGTTAAAAATAAAGACCTTTTATTATTATTATTATTTAAATAGAACAACTTTTGTAATTTTACAACAATGGAAAAAATTGAACGAACTCGGCGAAGTTTATGGAGGCTTTGCACCTTCGTTATCGACCATAAAACATCTTCCAACGCAGCCGTACAAGCATTTTTGATGAAGAACATCCAAGTCGTCCAAATGAGGTCACCACATCAGAAATGATTGAAAAAATCCACGACATAGTGATCAATGATCGGAGAGTGAAAGTGCGTGAGATTGCTAAGGCTATGGGCATCTCAGTTGAACGGATGTAGAACATTTACAACTCATTTGGATATGAGAAAGGTTTCCGCAAGATGGGTGCCGCGATTGCTCACGATACAATAAACATGCACAAGTGTTAACTTCAAAGAATGTTTGGCGATGTTAAAGCGCAATCGAAATCATTTTGACGACATATGGATTCATCACAGCCCCAACAGAGACCAAAGAACAGTCCAAACAGAGGGTTTTTCGTGGCGAACCGGCGCCAAAGAAGACCAAGGCGACTTTATCAGCGAACAAAGTCATGGCCACAGTATTTTGGGATGCACTCGGCATATTATGGTAACTTTTTGTATCGTTTCAACCAAGCTGAGAAAGAAAAACGTCCGCATTTGGCGCGTGTACACTTGTGTCATCGGCTAGCAAAATTCCATGCGTTCGGATACTAATTGCTTCCACCATACTTACCAGATTTAGTCTCCAACGATTATTTTCTATTTCACAATATGAAAAAAGAGCTCGACGGAAAAAAATTGGCTCAAACGATGCGGTGATTGCTGGAATAAACGCCTATTTTGGGATGGGATACAACAGATAGAAAAACATTGGTTAAGTGTATCGAGCTAAAAGGAGACTATGTCGAAAAATAAAATAAATTTTACACATAAAAATGTTTTTGTACATATCATACAAGCCTCGTATCATAGCTGTAAATGAATATAGTCGGTCAAGTAGGAACAGGTCAGCGATAACTTGTAGTCGGCAAAAGAAATTCCTCTTTTTTGAGGTTATTGTTGGCACCTCTGCCAACGAACCTTTGTGGAAAGAAATCCAGTTCTAACCTTATTTATGGTTAAGTAGTACATTATCGAATATGATTGCTGCATCTGTCCATGAGACCATTCGAAAACTTCTTCGTGCTCATGATGTCAAATTCCGAAAATCTCGTCGACAGCATGCCTCGAAGATGTCAGGCGATTATTGATGCAGGGGGCGATTGGACTTACTAAGGTAATGGCGCCGTTGTTAGCACATCAAAGAATACATTGATGGAAAAAAATGTTCTCAAAACACTTTTTTTTCAAGAATACGAGCAGGTGTTCTTACTTGAGAGACTGTATATGCACTGCAGATAATTTTCAAATTTATTGACACTACGCCCTATGTATGACTGTACAGGGTGAGTCAACGATAGAGTAAAGTTCATTATCTCATTTGTTTCGGGAACGACGAAAAAATGTTAAATAGAATAGTTTTAGGGAATGTTAAGGTGCACAGTTTAAAATTATTTTTGAGTATACTTCAAAAAAATGTGGCCGATATAACATGTTTTTTTTTAAATGGAACATCGCATTTTCTAATTTATTTTTAAATTCTGCGTAAAATTTTATAACTATAACTTTTTTTTATTAATAATGTTATATACCTAAACCTAGTAGTTTTTCTTATATTTCCATTTTTTTTTTTTTTAAATACTAGTTTTCAGTTTTGTAAAAAATTGCCAGTAGCGCCATTGTTTCTGAAGGTGGAATACTCATAATTGGAACGAGCGTTCTATAGAGATCAAAAAAAGATATATGTAAAGAAATTTGAGTTAGATGCTACAGGATGTTCAAAATAAATTTATGCATTTCGACTATTTTGTGTTGAAAAATCTCAAATTTTTGAAATGGCACACCCTGTATATTTTTTTTTTGATAGATTTTACAAAACCCTCCAACTTTTATTAAGTATGTCATATACCTATTTCTAATAGTTTTCGATTTATTTTGAATTATTCAATTTTTGCCGTTGTTTTTAATACACTTACGCTATAACATCATAGTTGCCAAGACAAAACAAAAACGTAGGCATTGTCAAATTTTGACATGTCTATTAAGCAAGTAAAAATAGTTTAATTTGTTGTAGGAATTGACATATAAAGGTAATAGTTATGGATTTTCCTAAAAATGAATTAATTGATATGGTTTATATACTGGGCGAGGCGGGAAAAAATTGTCTTTTGGCAGTAAGGCTTTACGGAGCGAAGTACCTTAATAAACGTATACCATCTAGAAAATCTTTTCAGTGCTTAATGGAACGGTTTGATGGTAGTGGTAGCGTTGAGTATAGGAAACGGAAAGTAGTAAACCAGAATGCTACTAATGAGGAACAAAAAATGGAGATTTTATTTCATGTTGAAGATAATCCCCAGGTCAGCAACCGTCAACTAGCTGACTTATCTGACACATCCCAATCTACGGCTAATCGCACCACCAGAAAATACAAGTATCATCCCTTTTATATGGAACTGCTCCAAGAACTTCAAGACGAGTAAACTTTTGTATCACCATGAATGGAGCAATAGAGGCTGATCCAAATTTTTTATCCAAAATAATGTTTTCTGAAGCAGCTACTTTTCGCAGTAATGGAGCAGTTAAGAGCCATAACATGCATTATTATTCAACAGTTAATCCATTTTGGGTCCGGGAAGTTCAAAACCAAAACGATTGGTCGCATAATGTATGGTGTGGAATATTAAATTTTCGAATTATTGGTCCATATTTTTTCCGCGAACCGCTTAACGGGCCTAGATATCTTAATTGTTTGCAAAACGAATTACCCCAGCTTCTTGAAGAAGTTGATAACTTTGAAAGGGAACAAATGTGGATTCAACAGGACGGAGTTGCCGGCCCTCTTGATCAAGTGACACTCTTAGACTTCTTTTTGTGGGGCTACATTAAAGATCGTGTTTATGTGAATTCCCCTACAACACCAGTAGATATGGAAAATAGGATACGGGATGCGTGCAGGACAATAACGCCGTTTATGGTAAGGAAAGTGAAGGAAAATATAGTAAAACGACTAAACATGTGTATTCAAGTAGATGGGCATATTTTTGAACATTTATTACGTCATAATAGTTAATCATTAGATAAGTTAAACTATATTAAAATTATTATTAACTATTTGTTTATGTTTTCACAATAGCGTAAGTGTATTAAAAACAAGGGTAAAAATTGAAAAATTCAAAATAAATCGAAAACTATTAGAAATATATGACACACTTAATAAAAGTTGAAGGGTTTTGTAAACTCTATTATAAAAAATAATAATCTACAGGGTGTGCCATTTAAAAAATTTGAGATTTTTAAATCTAGAATAGTCGAAATGCATAAATTTATTTTGAATACTACTAAGCATCTAACTCAAATTTCTTTACATATATCTTTTTTTTCATCTCTATAGAACGCTTGTGTGTGTGTCTTCAGAAACAATGGCGCTACTAGCAATTTTTTACAAAACTGAAAGCTAGTATTTAAAAAAAAAAATTGAAATATTAGAAGAACTACTAGGTTTAGGTATATAACATTATTAATAAAAAAGTTATAAAATTTTACGCAGAATTTAAAAATAAATTAGAAAATGTTATATCTGACATACTCTTTTGAATTACCCTATATACTCAAAAGTAATTTTAAACTGTGCACCTTAACATTCCCTAAAACTATTGTATTTAACATTTTTTCGTCATTCCCTAAATAAATGAGATAATGAACTTTACTCTATCGTTGACTGATGTGGTAAAGTCTAATTAAAAGATTATTTTCAAGCATATTATGATATTTCTAGCTTCTAAAATAATAATTCTAAGCCAAATTAGCGCAAAGAAAGTTTAATGATAATGACAGTGGGATAGAGTGTCTAATATAATTAAGACAAGTTCTGCAATTTAACTTAAAAAAAACTGTGATTTGGATATTTATAGCGTTAAATTCCACTTGATTTCCGTAACCCAAGACAGAAGTTCTACAAGATATGTGTTCAATTTTAAACCTTCCTACATATAGAAAATTGTACAATACGAGGGCCACCCTTTAAATTTTTACAAAAACAATGAAAGAAAAAAAAAATTGTTACAAATCGTTTTATTGTATATCAAAATATTCTCCTTTAAGATTTATGCACTTTTACATGCGTTCCAACCATTTCAACATTTTTTTCCACTCTGATGTTGATTCCTTAGAAACATGGTTTTGGAAGGATTCAACAGCTTCTTCAGGTGATGAAATTCGCTGTCCACGTATTTTTTTTGACACTCTCGAACAAAAAGAAGTCGTTAATCAGGTGAATACGGGTAATGAGACATTAATACGATGTTTTTCTCCATCAAATAACGAATTGTTTGACGTGTTGTGTAAGAGCTGGCATTGTCATGATGAAGACCTGAACGACTTTTTCGGTTATTTTTCTTAATTTTATCGATTACTTCCGGCGAATAAATTGTTGTGTACAATTCAGCATTAACTGTTCTTCGATCTTCTAAACGAATTGTTGCAACATGTTCACTATAACCAAAGAAACAAGTGAACGTTTTCTTGGCAGTGCTTCGCGAGTGAACTACTTTTGTTGAATTCGGTTTATCTTGGAACACCCAAACAGTCGATTGTTGCTTGGTTTTCGTC
>CM032454.1:158100334-158150334 GCA_019049505.1 Pachyrhynchus sulphureomaculatus | reverse complement strand
GACTAATGGTCTAGCAACTAAATAATTAATTATTTAAAATATTTAATTTCAGCGACAAAATTATTGTTATGGAGTGCAATGTACAATTATTATTTTTCTTCTGTTTTCACCAAGTTTCTCACATTCACAAGTATTTAATAGTTTTCACCTTGAAAGCCACTTTTTCTTTAAATAAACAAATCGCTTAAGGACACTTAATATTCTCATCGTTTCTACCCTCTTACTTCTTACTTTGCAACTAATTCATTCATCTAAAATTCTATGCAAATATCATTTAAAACGACTTATTTGGCTTTCTTCTATTTCTGCTTGCCGATAAAAAGGTAAAAAAATAAAACGGTTCTTTTTTCTTGTAGTCGGAGACAGGTTTTCCAAGTTAGTAACTAAAGGTCTTTTCTGGAAATTTAATTGCTTATTAGCTATTATGCTTTATTATATATATATATATATATATATATATATATATATATATATATATATATATATATATATATATATATATATATATATATATATATATATATATATATATATATAGGTTGATACGTCTTGAAATTACTTGCCAAATGAAAGAACAATGAGTGGACTGCCGACATATGGACTTTGTCCGTTTGGCGATGGTTAACACAGGTATACTTATTCTATTAATGAAGCTAGACATCAAAAAAGCTTCTGGCGTTGACAGAATACCTGCCATAGTTCTCAAAAACTGTGCAAGGGAACTAACACCAGTTTTCTGTAGACTTTTCAACCTATTCTACAGAAAGGGAATATTTCCTTCCTGCTGGAAATGTGCCACAGTTCAGCCGATACCTAAAAAAGGCAAGAAGACCTTGCCAAACAACTACCGACCAGTCGCACTGCTTTCAATAATATCGCAAGTCATGGAAAAGGCTGTCAATCAGCATCTCCAAACATACCTTGAAGGATTCAACAACATTAGCGATCACCAATATGGCTTTCGTAAACATAGATCAACAGGAGATCTTCTGACTTATGTAACACATGTTTGGAACAACGCAATTTAACACTTCGGAGAATCTCGAGCGGTTGCTCTTGACATATCCAAGACATTCAACCGTGTTTGGCACGATGGATTGTGGGCTAAGCTAAGCTCTTATGGTATGTCTGAAAAGTTCTTTTTGTGGCTCTCATGTTTCCTCAGAGAGCGTTCTTTACGAGTAGCAGTCGACGGATTTCTTTCTAACACCTTTACTGTTAACGCTGGTGTGTCTCAAGGCTCCATACTGTGTCCTACTCTCTTTCTCATTTACATTAACGATCTGCTGGAAACGACTGGGAATCCAATCTACAGCTTTGCAGATGACAGTACGCTTATCTCTACATTCATTTTGAACGCTCGAACATCGGCTGCTCAGGCGAATATCCGCAGACAGCAGGAAGTTGCTGAACCCGACATAGTTATGTCGGGGCACTCCATTCCCCTAGCATCGTCGCTCAATTTGTTGGACGTTAATTTGGGAGCAAATATGTCCTGGCATGACCATGTTGCAGGCATAGCAAGGAGAGCTTCTCAAAAGTTGGGAATATTATTTCGAACCAGAAAGTTTTACACTCCACAACAACTGTTAATTCTCTACAAAACTAAAATTCGACCAACTATGGAATACTGCTCCCATGTTTGGGGCTCCGCTCCCAAACATACACTGCATTTGTTGCATTCTGTTCAGAGAAGAGCTGTTCGTCTGATTGGAGACCCAGAACTGATTGGCGGCCTTGAGTCGCTGGAACATCGAAGAACGGTTGGCGACTTGAGTCTATTCTACAAGTATTTTCATGGAGAGTGTTCTAAGGATGTAGCCCGCTTAATTTCTCCCAGAGCGGTGCATGTTAGAAGTACACGTCGCGCTGATACTTCACATCCGTATGAGGTTCAGCTTGTTACTCCTCGTATAACGCTTTTCAAGCAGTCTTTTATATGGAGAACATCATCCCTGGAATGGCTTACCCAGGACTGTGTTTCCCATCGAATACAATTTACAGCGATTCAAGAACAACGTGAATCGCTTTTTCTGCACACGTGTCGCTCCTGTAGCGCTTTAGGGTAAAATGTTTTTCGTAATAAAGGGAACATGAAGAAATCTTCTGACTGATTTTTTTCCCGGATACAGTCCTTTTCGCCAGGGCAATGAAAATTGATAAAGTACTTAGTACTTCCCTGACAAATACATTTGTGAAGTAAAATCATTTTTTTGAAGCATCGCGATAAGTACACTCCTTTACGTACTATATACGTTAAGATTGGAAATAATGAAAAAATACTATAATATTTAGAATCGTTTACTCTAAAAATCCTGTAACGAATATATAAAACGATATATTCCAAGGCACTTTTCTAAGGCCTGCTTTGACTATAATTTAAACTTAACTACAGTTTATTTATTATTTTAAAGTTTATTCATTATCGCAAACACAAGCCAAGAAAAATTCTCATAACAGTATTGAAACAATATAAAATCATTGAGCTCCACTCCCTTCACCACCTTTCCTCAAAAACTACTTCAAGTATTATGTGGGTACGAAATTTAATCAAGAGCTAACAAACGATATTTTTTTATAATCTAGGGTCCCGTAACACACACACACTACATCTGGGTGCTGCAAAAAGTTTTTATTTAAAAAAAAAATGTTTTAAAGGTTATTAAGTGAATAATACAAAAGAATGGCGATTATATATTTTCATTGTACTTTAAATTATTAGATTTTTTTTTAAAATATGTTTTAAATATTATTTTCTATCGTGTTAAATGGACCACTGATGAAAATTATGGCGCCTCCTTGTCTGCAGGATAACTTCACAAAAATTAACCCAATGTGCAAAAATAAAAACTAATCTTGTAACATAAAGTAGTAGTTAAAAATTGTCGAAGGATTTTTTTTTTCCAAAAATAAAAAATTTACGGTGTTTCAAACCTTAGTATGCAAATTTATGTTTAATTATTTATAAAAAATTGTCTATTAGAAAAATTAAATAAAAAAAACCTCTCGACATTTTGTAGAAAAAGTAATTATTAAGATTTAAAAAGAAAATAAAAAAAATATTAAGAATTGACTGAGTAATATTGCAAATAGTACATTGAGACATGTAGCGTCCCCAATCCGACCCCAGGTCACATTTAATGCTATAACTTTGTAATGGAATTTTCTTAATTTTTTTTTGGAATGACAGAACTATACAAAAAAAATCTTTATCTTTTAAGACACGGGTTTTTTTTTATGCTGAATCAAAAAAAACCTTAAAAAAAGGCATCCACTTAAAGTTGCCAGAAAACTATTAAATTGGAAAAAATACATTATAATAATGTAAAACTGTATAATCATTAAAATTATGGAATAAAACTATTATTTCGGACATCTTTAAATGTTCTGAATCTACATTTATCATAAAAACTTAAAAATATTAGGTTTTAGTGTTCATGTTTAATAAAAAATAGGCATACACTACGTTTAACTAAGCTACGTAGCAAAATGTTGTTTCAAATAAATATGTGCAACCGCAAAATTAAAAAATTGTTTTTAATTTTTATAAATATTGAACAAAACTATTATTTCCAATGTTTTTTAAGTTCTTAATCCTGACTTGACATCAAAAAATAAAGTTTTATGTTTAGTTTCAACAAAAAAAATCGCTTTTAATACTTACAAGGGTGCTATGTTGTTGGTAAAATGCTTTTTTAAGTAAATAAATGCAACGAGATTTTTTTTTTTGAACAAAGCTATCATTTCTAGTAGTTTTTTAAGTTTCAAATTCGAATCGAATTTGATATCAAAATATGAGGAATAGTGTTTAGTGTTAAAAAAAAATATCCGTTTACTATTTAGGAACAAAAGGTTTCAAAATGCAATCTAATGTATATCCCTTGATAGTTTTAGAAGTCAATTTTGCGGATAGACTGATTGAGTGAATATAGGGGAATGTGAGAGGATGCGTGTGGTAGTGAGTGAGTGAGCAAGCGACTAAGTGAGTGAGTAAGTGCGTGTAGAAGTGTGTGAGTGAGTGAGTATGGAGGTATGCGAATGAGTGAGTATGTGAGTGAGTGAGTGACTGAGCTAGCGAGTGAGTGAGTGAGTAGGGAGGTATGTGAATGAATAAGTGAGCGAGTGAGTGAGTAAGTAGGTGTATTAGTTGGTAAGTAAGTGATTAAGTGAGTATGATGATGTGTGAGTTAATATGTGAGTATTTGAGTATGTGAGTAATTTGTTTACTTATTTATTATTTATTTTAACTGTTTTATATAAAATTAAAATTAAATCTTTCTTTTATAAATTCTGTTTTTAATTTTCTTTTCGGTTTTTTATTAGAATTTGTCTTCAAATGACCGAATGTTTGATTTTCTTATATGATTTCTCCCTATTAAAATGTATTTTTTTCAAATTTAGTAGTTTTCTGGCTTTAACACTTTAAGTGTGTTTTCAGAAAAAGCCACACGGTAGATGAAATTTAAATGACAGAATTTTTTTTTGTATGCTTGTGTAATTTTTAAAAGTATAGAGAATAAAAATCCGTAAAATTTTTTTTTGCATTTTTGAAAATTCCAGGTGTATGTAACCACCTAAAGAAATGTAAAATTCTCAGAGGGTGTTTTTTTTTCTCTTCAGCAAGGAAAATAAAAAAATATAAAACAGGCAATGTGATTCTTCTACACTTACGAACAATTTTACCTGGCGCTAAGTTCTCTTTCACCAAAAATGCATTGCATTGCAGTACTCTTGCATATGCAGGAGAGCGAGTGGGAACGATTCAGCAAAAGTCTTTAGTAATATTGTAAAAACGACCGCGTGTTGTTGGAGAGAGGACTGCGACGCGAACCAAACAGCAAAAGCGGTACGCTGACGGTACTCGACTTCAAGTCGTCAACACTGACGCCGGCTCTTGGCAGCAACAATTCGGTTTTGACCGGTCTTCCGACACGCGAATCACTTGCTTCAGTTGTTTTCCTGATTAGGAAGAACGAAGAACAAGAATCCACGGACAACTCAGGTCGCTAAAACAAAATCGTTGACCGGGTAATGCGATCTTATGAATCTTCTTGTTAAAAAACAATTGAAAATAAAAGTACGCGGTGAAATTAATTGAGCATAACGAACTTGGCGCCTTAATTTGAAATTTGTGTTTACAATTTTAAGCCTTTTAAAAGTTGTTTATTATGGATTTAAAATAGACAAATGGCATTAGGTTTTGGTGGATTTTTTATGAGCTGTGAAGGCTAGATGTGTAGTGTGTAAATATTTTGATAATAATTCGGAAAATTTTAAATTTTGGACGTGACAGAAACTATGACGAATGTCAATAGAATCAAGGTTGTTGTTTTGGGAAGTCCTAGAGTCGGAAAATCAGGTAGGAAGTTTTATTGACTTGTTTTCCTTTGAATTGAATTTTTATTTTCAAATTAACCCTTTCATCAAGGAGAAGAAAAAGCAATCAAGTGTAAGTTTCTCTTCAGGAGAGAAATACCAAAGGCCTTTTAAATTTCTGTTCGCAAATTTTTAACATTTGTGTTTGTAATATAGAAATTATCATTGTTTTAAAGAATAAACAGGTGTAGCATTGAAACAATTTAAAGAAAAAGGACTTTCCAAGGCTATCAGTGCAATAATATCCTGAGCCATAAGCTTTACTTTTATTGATTTCCTTAATAACATAAAACTTGAGACAATCTACAGCAACAATGTCGCAAATTCACGAAGCAATGCAACGCGATTTATATTTATAGTGTCTTTACCCTTAATACAGGATGCGTTTTAAGAATTATTTTTACCTTGTCGATATAAAGTCAGTTCGATAAATATGTCCGAGTTTAAAATATTCCAAAAAAGCTATTTTAGCCTCTATAATTTCTATTTGTAATAAACACAATATACAAGATTTGCAAAATTATCACCTAATTGACGTAATAATAGAATCGGCAATATAAGGGAAAAATTGTTATCTAAATAAATTTATAATCCCATTACCTAATCAGAATCATTTTCGCAGAGGATACTCTACAGAATCTGCTGCTATAAATTTTGTCTAAGACGTTTATCGAAGGCTGAACAGGGGCCAATTTTGGGAAAATCTAATATTTGTCTTTGACACTGTAAATGTGGACTCTTTGAATAATTAGGTAGAATCTTATTTAACTAATGTAATGATTGTTGTACAATAAGGCAGTTAAGAAACTGAAGAATATTTGTGAAATATTCGCATACACCATAGCCTGTTGGATCCTTTGATGTTCCTGGTATGCATCCACGCCTTATTCTATTTCTCGGCGGTAAATTTGTATCGTTTATGCCACTAATATTTACTAGCTTTTACAAAAAAGAAAATCACTATCTTTATAGTTCTTCATTTACGGCAAACAAATTAATTATTAACTATGAAAAATGAATATATTTTAGATGTAACGTGGAAACTGCGACTATATAATATATATATATATATATATATATATATATATATATATATATATATATATATATATATATATGTATATATATATATATTATATATATATATATATATATATATATATATATATATATATATATAGATATATATATATATATATATATATATATATATATATATATATATATATATATATATATATATATATATATATATATATATATATATATATATATATATATATATATAGGGTGTTATATAAATCGTGAAAATCGTTTAATATATTGAAATAAACATTATTAAAAATTTACAAAATCACTTGACTACGTAAAAAAAATATTACGTCGTCCGTGTTATAGCTAAGATGATCGTGGCTGAGAGAAAGTGAATTTTTAATGCGGGTTGAAGAGAAATGATACACCGCTGTCGCGGTCAACGGCAATCTAAACTCCAAATCTCTTTGGCGACAAAAAGTTTTATTTACATAGTAAAAAGTATTACGAAAAAAACGTTTTTTTTTTTTTTTAATATTGCAAAATAGTAAAGCAAAAGTGTTTTAAATGTTTTATTAATGTTGGTAAAGTTTAATGACAACTAGTTTTTATGACAGTTTGCTTAATTAAACAGAATTTTGGTTGTATATTTATAACCTATATCTGCTCTGTTTGATGCATTTTTACTAGGAAATTTGTTACTGCTGAGGAAAAATACCTGGTTTTACGTATTTTCAACTATACAGTTAAAGAGAAATCAATTAATTACATTGATAAAATAGATAGGGGTACGTAACATACATTATTTCAATATATAATTTTCCAGGCTGTGGGGGCGTTGTTTTTAGATCAGGAGTTGGTAACTTTTTTGAGTTAATTTTATATGTTATTTTTGAAGAGCAATATTTATTAATATTTTTCTGCTGTTCTTGCTACAAAGATATGCCAGTTTCAATATATTAAATGAATTCAATAACACCATATATATATATATATATATATATATATATATATATATATATATATATATATATATATATATATATATATATATATATGTATGGATGAATAAAAATAGCTTGCTAAATAATTTAGATTCACATGAGTATAAGGACCAGATATCAACTTGTTGAACTTAATCAGGCCTACTTGAAAAAAATGTTGGTTCTTATTATCTTAATATGTTACCTCTATTAAAAAAAAAACAAATTAAAACTTGTCTATATCTTTAAATGTACCTTAAAGAAATAAGTGGTTGTAAATTGTTTCTGTCTCTTATAGAAATTCTCTAACCATATTACATAAACAACTCTTTTTAATTGCTTAATTTAATATTTGCAAATATTATATTCAATAGTATTAATGCAATAAAGGTTTAATTGATAACATAAATAGGATGTATTTATTATATATAAGTACCTGGTATGTGTAATGAATAAAGGGATTTTAAATTAAAATAAAAAGGCTTAAACTAATAACACGCCTTAAAAGAATGTCCCATAGAATGGACAAAATTGCCATCGTCTCGTCGTACACAGAACCTGGCTTACCGTTCAAAGAGGAAAGATGACCTTAAAATGTCAATGTGACGTTTTTTGGTTTGTTTACGTGCTTTTTCTATAACAATTTTTATTTTCAATTTCAGAAGAAAAAATGACGAGAATTGCAATCTGGTAATACTAGTGGTGAAGTACTTGGTTCAATTTGGCCTACCCATCTATTGAAAACTCGGTATTCGAAAAAACGTATACTTAGAATATTAGAGCTCGGCATTATGGAGAAACCTGATCATTTATTTAACACTTAAAAGTTGAGATTCTAGTAACCCAAGCAAGTTATTCGGAAGAAATACAGATAATCTAAACCACTTATCCGGTTGGATAATAAAAAGGAATTAATAAGCATGCTGTAAATAATACCAACTTATAAATTTTGTCAAAATTTCGTTTAACACCTGATCGACGAACATTAGGGTTTTATACTGGCATGTGAGTGATTCCAAAATTTTTGATAAATATCTCGTTTATATTATTTTACAAGCAATAGCAAAACGTCTTATACCTAGATTGGAATACAAATAACTCCGACAATACACACGCTAATAACGTTGACTTCCGGAAGATAGGAAAAGCTCTAATATTTCTTTATCTTACTTAGAAAAAGTAAATATTAAATTGAACCACCTGCATTGTTATTAATTGCACGTGCTCTTTGTCGCAATAGAAATTCTAGGAATAGCATTTTAAAATACCAATGAAATGAATTTTTTCAAATTCAAAAAACAAATTTTTACAAAAAAAAATGTTGAACCGAGCCGAAATTAAAATTTGAATTAATTTGACAAAGATACAGCTCTATTATATCGTGTATAAGCTATATTCTAACACTAATTCTTAATGAGATCTACAACCTAACAAAAATGCCCTAACTGTCCATATTTATATTAAATTTTCTTATAAAAATATATATTTTGTGATATTTATCATAAATAATATGAGACTGTCAAAAATAGAAATCAATTGAATAGCCAGATGTTTTACATTCAATGACGTCTTAAATTTGAGACTTTCTTAGCGAATTTACCTCTCGATGTTTTAAAATACTGTCGATCGATTTTGACAGGATTTTTTGGTATTTTTCTATGATCTATAATTTCAAAAAAGCACACAACATTTTCTTTCTCTGTACATGGAAAACTGCCAGGGATAAAAAACTTTTTTATGTACGAATTCAATTTTTAGTTGCGTCCCAAAAAATATAGTTATCGTTACAGAAAGATGCGTCGCAAGTGAAAGTATATGGTATATAACAATCATAGGGAAAACTATTCTCGGCATCTTTTGAAAACTCGACGAGGCATATTTTAATGATTCCGGACGGCTTCGATTTACGGCGACGTTTAGTTTGAGACAACAATAAATCTCGATTCTGAATAGTTTCAGCTTTTGTGCTTTACAAAATACTTCGTATATTATATTCTTGAATTAGATGTTTAATATAATCGAGTTCTTTTTATAGTACCTTCTAAATTTTTGTATTTATGCTCTTTACAAGCTATTTTTCATACGATATTGCTCTGGGTATAATGATATTTATCGACAAACTCAAATTTGAATATTATTTCTTTATTATATAAATTTGGCTTTAACTTAGAAACTGTAGTAAATTACGTTTGTTCTTTGTAATGTCTGGTAAAGGCTGTATGCCCGCAGTCTCTTCTTTGAATTCGTTAATATCATATGTTTTCTTTTTGCAACGTGAAATGTAAAATTTAGTTTAAGGTTGTCATCGGTCAGTGATCTTTTATTTTGCTAATTCAGCTTTAAAAGTCACATAGATTATCCTCTGTTTATATTGTTAATCCGGATATAAAAAAATATTTTTAATTTGAAAAATCATAATAAAATACAATATATTTTATACGTATGTCTCAAACACGATGAGCCTCGCCCATTAATATATCGACAGAAGTCAGGATCATGTTCTAATTGCTCTAAAAATCAATTAAACTTTGTGAGGATATAAACCCAAGTCTTTACAAAAAGATCACCTATTTAATGCCAGAAAAAAATTCAGTTTTTGAAACCGTTGTGGAATCGATAAATCTGGATTATCAGCAATATCTTTCTTAACACAGCAATGTTTACTGGTACTTCAGCGAAGCTTCAATTTTCAGGGTAACACGAGGAGTTCAATTGGCGCAAAAATGCCGAAGAATGCGATTTTTTCCTTTTACAGAACTGTTTTTTTTTTCAGAGTAGATTTTTTAATTTTTTTAGCTTGATTTACCAAATACTGTTGAATACAAGAAATATTGTTGCAATATAATTTGTAAATGCTGCTCTAGAATATATTTTATTTCCAGGAAAAAATTAAGAACATTTTCTTAATTAATTTAGTTTACAGATTTTTGTTAATTGTACAAAATTATCATGAAATTCTAATTTTCACAGGGATTTGGCTAAAAAAGTGTAGATTTTTCGAGAGATGGCAGCACAAGCAAAAGAACATATAATTTTCTGTTATTGTCAATTAGTTTGTGAGTTACAGCTGTTTGAGTAACGCTATTTTTGATTTTTGCAAAACCGTGGAACAAAAAGAATTGGAATAGGAAAAAACTGGCTTGAGAAGTGCATGAATCCACCACTGCATGCTTGAGTCCAACAGGCAGTCCACAGAGTGGCTGAATCCGCATGAGAACCGACCGAAGCGTCTGAAAATACAAACAGCAGCTGGAGAGGTTTTAGCAAGTATGTTTTGGGATGCGCATGGATTAATAGTGATGACTATCTTAAGACTATAGACGGAGACTATTACGTTGGTTTATTGGCTCGTTTGAATGGTAAAAGAAAGAAGGAGAGGAAAGGAAATGAAGGGAAAAGGCGATATTCGACAAAGAAAAAAGTGTGTGTTTCAGTAAGATAATACACCAATTGGCCTATGAATTGCTGCCTCATCCGCCGTGTTCATCAGTTCTGATCTCCAGCGATTATTACCTTTTTTCAAATTTGAAAAGGTGGCTCCAGGGAAAGAGACGAAGTCGAATGGGAAACTTAGGCTTATTTCAGAGAGCTCGACAAGTCGTACTATATGAAAGGTATCCAAATATTGGAACATCTCTAAAATAAGTGTATCTCTCTTGAAGGAAACTATGTTGAAGAATAAGATCGAATTTTGGCAAAAACAGTGTTTTTTCTTCAAAAGACGGGACTTTTTACCCTATGTAGTATGTTTATAGGGGCTAGATTCAGCAGGATTAACAATACAGAAAAGTAATTCCGCCAAAGGCTGGTCACTAAAAACACTCTTTTATTTATTGAAAAATGGTGTCCCCTTTAATTACAAATAAGAATACAATAATTTTATCGCTTTTTGGTAACATACCTGTTTCACTATCGATTTATCCATTTTAATCCGATTATATTGAATTTACTTTCGTAATATTATGAATAAAACATGGTCTTGTCTTGTGGGCGTTAATCACACCAACCACTTAACGATAATTACTATTATTAATAATTTCTATTTTATATAATCATCTAGTTCTATTTGTAAGGACACTCGTTACTCCTTTTTTGTTCAAAATGTGCGTGATGTCATCAAGGTAAACTCAAAATCTTCCGAAAGATTGATTGGAGATGAATTTTGGATTCCAAAACCAACTGTGTACAATATTGTTGAAGAAATTGGTAATTCTTGAAGATATTCGTAATTAGAAGTCATGGCATGAATATAATGATGCCGGCAGCTGATCATATTAGCGTGATAATATACTCATCAGATCGTTAAGTCGTTCTGACCAAAAACCCGGTTTATATGTTAGATCATTCTTAAAATCGTCACCCTTACGACATACTTAATTTAAAGAGCAGTTATAATTAAGGGGTAAGGTCAGTCCAAGTCGCAGGAAAAAAAGCTAATTTTTGGAATTTTTTTCAAAAGTATAATAAAAGCAGTATTTGAAGTTTACAAAAATATATTTCAGTGTACAAAAACATTTTTTTTTTATCTTTTTAATTTAAAATCGCCGCTTCAGAATCCAAAACGACAAGGCACCTTTCATGCCAGGTCTGAAATCGATTGCTTCCGTAGATTTCATTCTAGAACAACACAGAAAAAAAATTTCATTAACATATATTAAAAATTAGTGGATAACGTATCAAATTTGAAAATATCGTTTTTTCGAGAAATTGTGCACAGTTGAAAAAAATGCTCATTTTTTACCTAAAAATCTCAGGAAAAATTGCTTACAAAAAAAGGAAGTTCATAATTTATCGCAAAATCCGTACGCTTTCCCTTAGATAATGTATCTGAAAAGTTACTCTCAAAATTTTAAGCGAATCGATAAAGTCCTTTAGCCCGATTTGAAAAAGATGCCTTGTCGTCTTGGATTCTGAAGCGGCCATTTTAGATTAAAAAAAATGATAAAAAAAATATTTTTATACATAGCCCAGTCGCCTGGGGTTTTGAGCTCTCAATAAATGTTAATAGGCTGCATTTTGGCACACAGGTAGTTTTTTTGGTGTAGAATACGATAAAAAAAGTTTTGCTAAAGTTTGATGTACGCTAAGCCCATAAAATCCTAAATAAAATCAAAATTTCGGTTTTTCGGTTATATCTCAAAAAATAAAAAAGATATCGAAAAACTAAGGACACCACGTGAAAGACAGGGAAATTTTACAAAAAAAAAGTATATAGATTTTTTTGTAGATTTTTTTTATTAGCGTGAAAATTTATTAAATATTCGGATAGGTGATTGAAAAAGTGTAGCGCGCAAAATAGGTTAATTTGAAAGTCTACACGGACCGCTCGAAGATTAATCGATATTATTTGTTTTCAAAGTGTAAAAAAAAATTAAAAGACAGCTTTTTGAAGAAGAGACTTTCCGATGATACTAATAGTTTTTATTTTTCTTGCTTTATAATTTGTAAAACGAAATTTTTGTTTGCATGATTTTAGTGGGCATACAGTAAATTACAAATATTTAATAAAATATAGTATTGAAAAAAAAATCTTGTGCATATATCATTATTATACCTTTAGTTTCAATATAAGAATAATTAGAAATGTTCCCATTGTATGTGTTATTTAAAAATTGAGTTTTAAAATATGAAAATGTTCCTGCAATTTTACGTTCAAAGAAGTACGAAATGATAAAAAAAAGTCGGACAATTTTTTTTAGTTGCGGTTAAAAGTATCCTTGATATTAGAAAATCATTAAAAACTTAAAAAAACTTTCTCTTTTTTGTAATTTTGCTCTTAAAAAAGTGTTAATGATCAACGTATTTTTGACTTATTATCTGAATTTTGGAATACATGAGTCTTTTAGTTTAAATTTTGAATTATTTGAAGCTACGAATTTTTAGAAGTTCAACACTTAAACTTAAAATAAAAAAAAATTAAGTGGGAAATGAAATATAAAAGTATAAGCTTTACGTATAAAGTATTTATATTTCATTTAAACTTCCAAGTACAAAGAAAACAGTTATTGGAAACACAAAAATTCTAAATTACTCAGGGATCTTGTTATAGGCGTTAATATTGGATCCGCCATTTTGAACTTTTCAAATCTTTCATCGGATTCTTAATCAACACCCCGAGAAACCCCTTAATGGCCAACGTTAATTTAATCATTAATGAGGTTAAAAGCATGATTCCCGCTGCATCTGAAGGGGTTAAACCAGCCATTTTATTTTAAATATATTTTTTAAAATTATAGTAAAGCTAAAAAAAATCTATATACTATTTTTTTGATATCTTCGATATCTTTTTTATATTTCGAGATATTTGCGGAAAACCGAATTTTTCATTTTATTTTCAATTTTGTAGGTTTAGCGTACACTTTAGAGCAGCAAACTTTTTCTTATCGTATTCTAAGTCCAAAAACTAAAACTACCTGTATACTAAAATGCAGCCTATTATCATTTAATGAGAGCTGTTCGTTAAAATTTCCCTCTGGCGACTAGGCTGACACTTAAATACTGGTATTTGTTTAATAAAGTACTTCAAATAAATTTTTGACTGCTTTTATTATACTTTTGAAAAAAATACCCGAAATTAGCTTTTTTTTCCTAGGACCAAGAATGGCCTTACCCCGCGTTGTAATTAAGTTCGTTGGATATCTTAATTAATACTTTTTAAACTTTTTAAGGAATATGGTTTATTTACTGTACCTGCTATGTATATATTAGGAGTAGCTTGGGCTTTTTTATGTCCATCGGGAACATAAATAGCTATAACACTAGGTATAATCAAAATTTATTTATCTCCGAACATCTTTATTTGAGAAAAGTTCCCATTATATCTGACTTTATTTCATATCGTTATTTTGACCTCAGAACCGTCTTTGGAATTAAAATTTAAATATTTTTTATTATATTATTTTTAAAAAGACAACACATAATAAGTTTTTATTTTTAAATTTCTTAACTTTTTAAACCAACCAATGAATTTAAAATAAATAATAAAAAAACTTCTGAAATCGTTGTCATGAAAATCCGCCAAAAACAATGTTTATTGATTTCTCTTCTTTAAATTAAAATATTTTAACAAGGGCATAACACATTGAGCGGCGTTCTTGCATGTTAAGTAATGGAATTTAAGAAATTGCTCGCCTTTTTATGGCCCTCTTA
The DNA here is from genome assembly GCA_019049505.1 of Pachyrhynchus sulphureomaculatus. Classification (NCBI taxonomy): domain Eukaryota; kingdom Metazoa; phylum Arthropoda; class Insecta; order Coleoptera; family Curculionidae; genus Pachyrhynchus; species Pachyrhynchus sulphureomaculatus. Next base: position 158,135,794 of record CM032454.1, on the reverse strand, counting down.
ATACACTTTAAAACCAAAAACAAAAAAATAAAAATCTCGTTAATTGCTCAAGTTTACTCACTTTGGGCAGAAAAACATTCTGTTTTAGAATTTTATTATCAATAAAAGGAGTAGGATAAAGTGGGGTACTATCGTCATTCCACTGCAGTTTTGATTTAATTATTCTACGGTAGATGATTTTACATTTATTGTTCATAACTATCCCAATTTCATCACGAATTATATATATATATATATATATATATATATATATATATATATATATATATATATATATATATATATATACGAGGCTGGTTTGAAAAGTCCGTGCAAAAATAAAAACTACTTATGTGTTTGGGGTAAATCTTTTTTATTTTTCGACATAGTCTCCTTTTAGGCTTATACACTTCGTCCAACGATGTTCTAGTTTGTTGATCCCTTCCGAATAATAGGATTTGTCCAAGTCTGCAAAATATCCATTAGTGTCTGCAATCACCTCCTCGTTTGAATAAAATCTTTGTCCCGCCAGCCATTTCTTCAAATTGGGGAACAAATAGTAGTCCGAGGGAGCCAAGTCTGGAGAATAGGGGGGATGTGAAACGAGTTGGAATCCTATTTCCATTAATTTTGCGACCACAACTGCTGAGGTGTGTGCTGGTGCGTTGTCGTGATAGAAAAGGACTTTCTTGTGGGCCAATCGCGGGCGTTTTTCTTGCAGCTCGGTTTTCAAACGGTCCAATAACGATGAATAATATTCACCTGTAATAGTTTTATCCTTTTCTAGATAGTCGATGAGGATTATCCCTTGCGAATCCCAAAAGACAGTCGCCATAACCTTTCCGGCCGAAGGAACGGTCTTCGCCTTTTTTGGTGCAGATTCCCCCTTGGTAACCCATTGTTTAGATTGTTGTTTGGTCTCAGGAGTATAGTAATGTTTCCATGTTTCATCCACAGTGACGAAACGACGCTTAAAGTCCTCCGGATTCTTCTGGAACAGCTGCAAACCATCCTTGCAACACTTCACACGATTCCGTTTTTGGTCAAGCGTGAGCAATCGCGGCACCCATCTTGCGGATAGCTTTCTCATGTCCAAATGTTTATGCAAAATATTATGTACCCGTTCAGTCGAGATGCCCACAGCACTAGCAATCTCACGCACCTTAACTCTTCTGTCATCCATCACCATATCATGGATTTGTTCAATGATTTCTAGAGTCGTAACCTCCACAGGCCGTCCAGAACGTTCAGCGTCACTTGTGCCCATATGGCCAGTCCGAAAATTTTGAAACCACTTATAAACTGTTCTAATCGAAGGTGCAGAGTCACCATAATGTTTATCAAGCTTCTCTTTAGTCTCCTGAGGCGTTTTGTCTTTCATAAAGGAATGTTTAATCACCACACGAAATTCTTTTTCGTCCATTTCTTGAAAATCACTCGACTTCCTTGATTCACACGAATGCCAAACACAAAGAAATAGACCAATATGGCTGAAACTTGGTGTGCGTTCATTCAAGAGATGCTACTAACTAAACATGACCTCGATACGCGCCGGTGGTGCCTTCTCTCGGACTTTGCACGGACTTTTCAAACCAGCCTCGTATATATATATATATATATATATATATATATATATATATATATATATATATATATATATATATATATATATATATATACATATATATATATATATATATATATATATATATATATATATATATATATATATATATATATATATATATATATATATATATATATATATATATATATATATATATATATATATATATATATATATATATATATATATATATATATATATATATATATATATATATATATATATATATATATATATATATATATATATATATATATATATATATATATATATATATATATATATATATATATATATATATATATATATATATATATATATATATATATATATATATATATATATATATATATATATATATATATATATATATATATATATATATATATATATATATATATATATATATATATATATATATATATATATATATATATATATATATATATATATATATATATAATATATATATATATATATATATATATATATATATATATATATATATATATATATATATACATAACGTACGTTACAAATACTGTACATGAACTTTCTGTTCTCTAGTCGCGTATTTTTCTTTTTTTGTTTTATTTTTTGTCAGCACTCCTCATCAGAAACCTACTTATTCTCTCTCCCTAACTTTTTACTGAACATAATATAGTTAAGTAGCTTACTTACTGTTCTTAATTAAAAAGAAAGAAATAGCACTAAAATAAAAATAAATAAATTGGCATAAATAAAATTATATATTAAATTATTTCAAATTACATTTATAAATGGAAATACGTGATTGGCTTCGTTTTTAATGATTTTTCAAATGAAAATTAATTCACATTTCATTTCATTGATACATATCATAACCTTTCTTTTTTTACTAAAAATGTCATAATCATTACCATTAAAATGTAAGGGACTATAATATGATGTTCTTCGTGGTTTTTTTCCAGTGGGAATAATTAGGAAAACTTGAATTTCCTGGATCAAATTAACAAATATATCCGAATGTCTTAAAAACATGGCAGCTTGCCTAAGGATTTCCGCACCCACATTGTTAAATTGATTTGTTTCTAAACGTCGTAGATTCGTCTGGTCTCTTTTTATCTTGAGACATAAGATGAATAAGATATAACCTCGAGTTATCTTTCTTACTTTGTAATTTTTGACGCAAACTAGCGTTCGAAACTCGAACATTTCTTGGTTGTTATTTTTTAAAATGTTTCATATCCAGAAAGCGGAAATAAACTTCCATAGTGGGACAAATGAATTTAAAGGAAAAAGACGTTAGTTGTTCCTCTCTCTGCTACTAAACTTTCGGTGAATTATTTCCAATAAAGTTTTTTAATGAAGGGCCAAGTGCCGATTGATTGAAAACTGAAGTTCTGGTTACAGTATCATTGGTAAACTTGGATAAGATACCGTGAGCCAGCCATTTAGAGACGACATGTTTACTTGCCGAAATTGCAGGAGAGCATTGTAAATAGCACTGTAAATACACAAGTTTTTATTTTACGTTTTGCCTATTATTATGTCTTCAGTTAAAAGAACTATTATATATATATATATATATATATATATATATATATATATATATATATATATATGTGCATATATATATATATATACATATATATATATATATATATATATATATATATATATATATATATATATATATATATATATGCATATATATATATATATATATATATATATATATATATATATATATATATATATATATATATATATATTATATTATTATCTCACATTCAGCTTGTTCCTTTTTAGGACTTCATACAGAATATTATGTACTCGTTCGTATGAGATTCCTACCATCTCAGCAATCTCATGATCATGAATTTTATCGACTGTTTCTGCAGAGAAACCTCAATCGGTCGTCCCACAATGAGGACAATACGTAATTTTCAAGGAATCTCAATAATTTTTTTAAATCCTCATTTTTGATTTCCCTATCGATCTGTCTGAGCGGATTTTTGATTATTTATCATGATTTTCACTAATTTATCAATATATATATATATATATATATATATATATATATATATATATATATATATATTGCTTTTTTTTCCTAGAAACATCTTTTTAGGCAATAAAATGAGTTTCAGTCATATAGGTTTCAAGGAATCTCAATAATTTCTCTTTTATAATCTTCGTTTTGATTTCTCTAGCAATTTATCTAGGTGGATTTTTCATTACTGACCATTATTTTGTTTTGCAAAAAATATAGTTTTTAGCTATTTACACCAAGAACATCAAACCTATCATAACCTAATGCAAAGAGGAAAAATGACAAGATAACCATTTCCTAAACTTAAGGCTTTTAAACCAGGAACTCCAAACCTAAAATAACCTAATATAGCGAAGACTTAATCTAACATAATCTAATGTAGCGAACTTTAACCTAACATAACCTAATGTACTGAACTCCAAACTCAACATAACATAATGTAGGGATTACCGATGGAGTGTGCCAGTAAAATTTTCTTTTAGTCCAATAAATATTCGAATAAATGAATTAAAGATTGTTTTCTTGTTAGTCCTACCCAGTTTTGAAGAAATAACATATACTTCGCACTGGTTAAGTGGTGGATGATCCTCAACTTCCCCTACCTTTTAAATGAAAGTACCTACTTACTAGATGTATGCATGAATGAGATGTATGAATGAGAGAGAGTAAATGGGATTAAGTTTAACAATTAAGTCTAGCCTAAATAATACCATGTACCCAACGATATCAAGCTGGGGTTTTTTGAAACAATTTTCGCAGCAGATCAAAACAAAAATCTACACAAATATTAATAACAAAAACAAATAATCCTTTCTCAAACAATTAAAATAATAAAAGTCATTAAAGAATATCATTTGCAAGTGACTAATTGATATTTTTATGTATATGAGGAATGGTCTACCAAAAGGCAGAACACAAGCCAGCTGCAAGGCAAACAGCTGATGAATATGCTTAATAGTAATTGTATTAGCCGTAACTAGAGTGTAAGCCAACCTTTATATCAATTAACTTAGTAATAATAAAGAACTATCTGAATTTGACCTACGTAGAATGCCAAACATGAAACGTGTATAAGATTTTATGGCAAATAGGTATTACATATTTAGACCAGTAGGCTAAGTACTCTTGCCAATTTTCTGCTATATCGATTTTATTGATTTTCAGATCTAAGATTAAGTGAATTGAGTGCCGATGGTTATAAAAAAATCTATAAATCATGGCATGTATTGATGTTTTTAAATTTAGAAATAAATTAAATAATCTGACTTTCAAATAATCAAATGGTTTGTGGGCTGTGACAATAAAGAACGGATAGACGGCAATAAAATAACAAATAAAGTTTTTTTTTCAGAACGACATATGTATAATTTTTAGTAGACTAAAACATTTGTTTTTAGGGCCTCAAATTTGCAGTTCACGAAATAACTTCCCATAAAAATAAATATTGTGACATTCACTAATGAAATTCTCTTAAAAATAATAGAATTCACTTTCTAATATTAAATAGTCTCTCTCTCTCTCTCAATCTTTTCACCCCAATAGGAGTATCGGTGATACTATGTGGTTGCCAGGATCCTCGGAGACCTGACTTGACGCACGCATACCCAAACTAAGATGAGATTTTTCTTGGTTGGACCATCTTGTTGGAGACCGTCCCCTTGATCTTCTACCTTTCCCGTTACTACAAGCTTTTCTATGGCCTGCATTTTTTTCATAATGTGACCAAAATATTTCAGGTACTGGCTATTAATTCTATTTGAAAGTCTGTCATTTATATTAGGCTCTTCAAAATAGATACACTGGTACGATGTTCCGTACATGATGCTCTGAGGATTCTTTGATATCCCTACATCTCAAACGCGTCGATTCCTTGTTTGTCAGTGGTCCATGTTTCCGATGCGTAAGTTGCAATGGGAAACGTAAGGCTGGATAGCAATCTTAACTTTGTATTTTTTGTGACAGTTGGATCTTTCCAGACTTTAGTGAGTTTCATCGTCGAGTTTCTAGCCATAGCGAAACTTCTTATTTCCCCTTCACAGCCACCATTGTTAGTTATAAGGGATCCTAAATTGTTGAAATGGTCTACAACAGTGAAACCAGCAATTTTATTTATGTGTGCCAGATCTTCATTACGACTTGATTTTCGCTCTATTAATTGTCAATCCATAGTTTTTGCTAGTGATTTCAAGGCGCTCCATAATTTATTCTAGGTCTTGTATTGGCGTTGCAAGTATAACAGTATCATCCGCATATCTAAGGTATATATATATATATATATATATATATATATATATATATATATATATATATATATATATATATTAATCGGTTTTATAACGTCTTCCGATGCCTAATTTCCACTCCTCCCGGTTTCTCCATCCCTCCTCCTCCAGATCTCTCTCTAGTATTTCCTTGTTGATTCCTGCTCTCCAGCTTTGGCATGGTCTTCCTCGCTTTCTTCTTCCATGAGGGTTTCAATTTAAGATCTTTTTAGGTAGTCGGTCTTGTGACATTCTCTGTACATGTCCGTACCATACCAACTGTTGGGTTCTGATTTCGTCCACTATATCGTGCTTTATTTCTAAAGCTCGTCTTATCATGTCATTTGGTCTTTTCTGGATTTTCTGGTTGCTCGTGTCCAGAAATCCATTTCTGTAGCTTTTAATATTTTTTCTGTTCTTTCCTTCAATGGCCACACCTGGGAGCTGTATGTTATTATACTTTTCACTATTGAGTTGTAAATTCTCTTCTTATTTTCAATGATTATGTTTTTGTCCCACAGTATACTATTAAGCATTGCAATCGCTTTTCTTCCTTGGATATTCCTTTCGAATATTGCTTCTTCCAGTGTTCCGTCCCTAGATATTCTCGTTCCCAAATACTTATAACTCGCACAGTGTTTGATGGTGTGTCCTGTGGCCAGTTTCAAGTCCTGCTATTGTCCTCCGACGCACATATACTCGGTCTTTTTAATATTGACTTTTAGGCTCCATTTTTCATATTCCTCCATAAGTTTTTGTGTCATGTATTCCATATCATCGATGTCCTGAGCGACTACTACCTGGTCGTTCGCGAATGATCGCGTGTACAATGTAGTATCGTCATCCAGTGGTAATCTCTTACTGCTGCATTTCCTTTTCCAGTTCTTCAGTGCACTCTCTAAATAGATTTTAAATAGCGTTGAGTATATACAGCAGCCCTGTTTGAGACCCTTTGTCCTGGAACCCTGTTGTTATACCATATTTGGTTTTCAATCTACTTCTTGTGTCTTGGTATAAGGATTTTACGGCTTTAATTATTTCGGTGCTTACATTACTCTGTTGTGGTGTTTCCCACAATCTCATTAGGGGCACGCTGTCGTAGGTCTTTTTTAAATCAACAAACAAGACATGGACTTCCTGATCAAATGCGGTTTTCTTTTCTAGGATTTGTGTCAGTGAGAAGAGATGGTCTATTGTGGATCTTCCTGCTCTACGTCCGCGTATTCCGTTTCTATTCAATTTTTAAGTATTTTTCCGTATATTCTGCTAGTAGACTTTGAATTGTTGTGGCTGTTACTTGATGGAAATTCATAACGAATGTAATGAAAGACTTATTTTGTCAAATTTCCACTTTATTTAGTTTCACTGAAACTGTATGACGCGTTTCGCTATACTTTAGCTTTGTCTGATACAAAATGATTTTGTATCAGACGAAGCTATAGTATAGCGAAACGCGTCATACAGTTTCAGTGAAACTAAATAAAGTGGAAATTTGACAAAATAAGTCATTAATTACATTGTGCTAATAGATCCTGTAACCGTTATTCCTCGATAGTTATCGCAATTATTTGGGTCGCTTTTCTTATGAATTGTTGATATGTATGATATTTTCCATCCCTCAGGTACTTCTGATGTGTTAATGCCTCTTTAGAACAAGTTCCTCAAAGCGCTAAATAGCTTTTCAGTTCCGTATTTTACTATCTCTCCTGGGATGTTTCCTGGTCCTGGGGCTCTACCATTTTTTAGCGTTTTACATACTTGTCTAACTTCTGATGTTGTTATCCTTATTGGGGATCCTCGTATAACTATGTTTGGGTTTCCATGTTGGGTACTTTTAAACTCTGGTCTATCTTCTGTTAGCATATTTGTAAAGTATTGGTTCCATTTTTCTGGTGTTATTGGTGAGAAGATTTCTCTTTTTCGTTCTGTTCTCATATTTTTAAGAAGTGCTGTGCTTTTCCTTCCTCCTATGTAAGTGTTGAGTCTTGAGCATGTCTTTTCCCATTGGTTGTTCTTTTTGTCACTAATCATTTTGCGTACTCTAGCTTGGGATTCTTTGTATTTTAATTTGTCGTTTGTGCTCTTTGAACTTAAGTATTTGTGTTAGCTTTTCCATTTTCCTTCAATTTCGTATTCAATTTCTTCATCCCACCAATATGGTTTTTGCTGTTTTTCCTTTTTCTCTTGGTATCCTAATGCTTCCAGTGCGGCTGCGTGTTGGCATTCCTTTATATACTTATATTCTTCTTCTATATCTAAGGTTACTTAGCTTTTTTCCATCGATTGTCACACTCCCACTCCAGCCATAGACCCCATTATATGTTTACTATATATGTTAAAAAGTGACAGAATACAGCCCTGTCTGACGGTTTCTACGTTAAAGGGATCGGAAAAAGAATTATTAAGTTTAATTCTGCCATTTGTGTTCTTTCTCTATTACTTAGGCCTGGACTCGAATTTATCCTGATGGGAAAAAAATTCTCCTGTGGCAGTACGTCGAATGGCATTCTGATGAATGTACAGTATATTCATTATAAATAGACCGCTCTTTTAACTAGTTTATTTGAAGAGTTAGGTAAAAATGTTAAGTACAAAAGTAAGTAAGTAAATTTTTCGTCTAGTTAAAACAGAAATAATCGTGAATCATATTTTGACGTATGACACAAATTTTATATTTTTAGATGAAACATCTCGAAATGGAAATATAATTTTTATGGTGTTATAATGCTAAATAAGCTAGTAAAAACACCGTTTTGTAACTTTGCTATAATTGGCTATACGCGTTTGTAAATGATAAAAATTGACAACGATATTTGTTAATATTAAGAGTTTTCATGGTAGTAAGTCTCTGGAGGTAAAAAATGAAATATATACAAAATATTTATTAAAAATGGTCATAAAAAAGCAAGGCAGGCATAACAAGAATATACAAGATTTTATGGAAGGTAAAGAAAAATCCCTAGCTTGCGTTGAAACCATAGATAATAATACAACGAGGTGAAAATTGCCAAAAACTGAGAATAAAGAATATAAAAGGAATGTTGTTTATTTGGTTCTGACTATGACAATATCACTCTTACAATACATAAAAGTATTGCAAATAGACTAAAACTGACTATTAAATGCTCAACAGATCGCTCATCTTGTTCCATGCTTTTCCTTTAAATGCGTTTTTCTCTTTTTATGGGTGTCAAAATGATTCCTCGGCCGTTATAATTTAAAATTGTTATCTCCTGTTTAATAAATATAATCGATAATCCGGTATTGCTTGAGTCATTGCCATATGACGATAAATAAGAAATTAATTTCTATTTCCTGTCCTAACCTAGCCATATGGGTATTGCGGGGCATGAGGCAGGGACGTGTACTGTGCCCGTTATTGCTCAACGTCTACCCGGGATACATATTTAGAAAAGCGCTTCAGAATGTGAACGTAGGAATTGTCGTAAATGGGGAACGACTGAACACAACATCAGATACGCTGACGAAACAGTCATTATGGCCGATAGTCTGGAAGGTTTACAACAACTTATGATTCTGGTGACGGAAGAAAAAATCAAATATATGGTTATAGGTAAAAATCAAATTCCATACCAACATCTTATAATAAATCAACAGCAAATTGAGAGAGTCAGTAAATACACTTACGTGTACTTGGGAACTGTACTGGATGAGCAATGAGACCATTCACATGGGTTTTCAAAAGTCGATCCGTCAAATTAACAACGAAAGTAAGACTTCTTCGCTGTTATATCGTTTCTATCTTACTTTACGAAGTAGAATCATGGACCTTGACCGAAGCCACTACCAAAAAGCTTACAACTTTCGAAATATGGCTTTATCGTAGAATCCTAAGAATTTTATGGACAGTTCTCCGAAGAATGGAGAAAGATACCGAAATAATAACCACGATAAAGACTCGCAAACTCGAATAGCTCGGTCATATAATGAGAAACCAAAGAAGTAACAGTACAGAGAATACTGCTAGAGAAGATTCCAGGGAAACGCGGTCCAGGCCGACAGAAAATGTCTTGGCTTAAGAATCTCAGGACGTGGTTTTCAGTCACAATAACATGACTATTCCATGCCACAGCCAACGAGATGATAGTAGCCAGAATGATCGCCAATATCCGGATTGGATAGGTACTACAAGAAGAAGCAGATATGGGTATTTCTCTTTAGTTCCATTATTGTTAAAAAAATAGTGAGAGTCAAAGAAGGTACCTCATAATACTAATAAAAAAAATGTAACAACACAGGCAAACTTTTCCGAGATTTCGGGTTTCAGCAAGTGAAGATGTAAGACTCAGACTTAACACTGGGTTTTTAGGTTGAGTCTTACCAGGTGAGTTCAGAAATATCCTGATTTTTGCCGTTTTAAGTGGATAATATAAAAATTCTGACCTTTTGTTTATGATAGGTTGCAGAGACGGACTTAAGAATTGTATTCATTAATGCAAATTAATAAAATTATAAGTGTTTATGGAAATGTTTATTTATAGATGCATGTAAAAACAAATCGATAAGAAGTACAAATATACAGTTTGAATGAATGGGGTTTACAAGAGGAGACATATTGTATAAATAAAAATATATTTTAACTTAAGCCTAATTCGGTTTCACTATCACTGTCATCAGCTGAGGTAATTATCAGTGGTTTTATATTATTTACATAAATATATGAATCTCCAACTTTAACAACGTGCTGAATGGAATTCTTCCAGCTTTCACAAGGTATATCATTTATAACTTTTTTTACTAATTTAACCACTGACACGCTTAAAGTAGGAGAAACATTTTGTACCCTTACTTTTGATTTAACTTGATGCCAAATATCTTGGATTAAACACACAATAATAGGGAGGAAGCCGCAAAACAGTCCCATTTTCTCAGCCATACTATCACAAACATATTTCTTTTTCAATTTATAGTCTTTCAAAACTTCCAAAAGATCACTTTTTTATAACTAAAGTCAAAATAAATGTCATTTTCTAACATATATTCCTGTTTTTTTTCCGATTTGATGTTGGCTGCATTAGGAACCTTATTTAGTAGGCGACTATGGCAACTTGCACTGTCCACAACTATAACACTCTGTTCGGGAACATTTGGCGAAAGGGAATTTTGAAATCAATTTTCAAAAAGTTCTACGGTCGTGTCTTCATGATAGTCTAAACTAAAATCTTTTATGTTTTTTGCAGATAATAGTAGACAATTTGAAATCCAGCCCTTTTCAGGTCCAGCACATGCAAAATGCTTATTCGTTTACCTTTATTTGAAGGTGCGTTAATCTGACATTTTGTACTGTTGTCAACCCACCCTTTTTGCACAGTATCATGGGTATCGAACCATGTTTCGTCAAGGTAAATTATCTGATCGATACTTTCTAATTTCTTGTAAATAAGTATGTCGCAAGATTCGTTATCTTTGTGACTCCATCACTACTTGCCTTCTGTGAAGGGTTGATCTGCTACAATGTATATTGGTCCGTCCCTTCCTGCACCAGTCTTATTTTTATTTTGTCTAGTGTCGGCACCAACTGCTCTTCATACGTAGAATATATTTTTCTCCTGATGACGTCTTTTTCACAATCGTCTACATGATGCATTTGAAAATCTTTCCGTTTTTTCCTGTTCCTGAAGAAATTGGTGTTTTTATTAGTTCACTGGTTTCTTGCAAAGCACTTTGTTTATTCAAATTTCTTTTTACCAAACTGTCGTAAACATTTTTAGCGTCAAGTGATAAATGATTTCTTTTGCGATAGCCACTATTGCAATTTTTCCACGGACGCCACATAATTAAAATAGAACCGTTACGTTGTAAGTTGTAAGTAAAACTAAAAATAAAAATAATAAAAAGCATCTTTCGAATCTTAATAGGGACCTGTGGTCATTAGGCCTATATTGTCAAATACTTAAAGGGGTCCAAACAAGGTTGCCAAGTAGTAAATATATAGGTAAAAATAGATCCACTATGATTGCAGGTGCAAGTGAGGGAGGTATACAAAGCAGGTAAAATAAAAATACGTTTGTCGTAATACCTGGCAATATGCACAAAACCTTAATAGGGTCGTTTATTGCCCCATTAAAAAAGTAAAAAGGCAGGATCTTATATCTTGGGATTTACTTTACTATAGTCTCTGAAAAATGCTCGAACTTACAAAACGCTTGTTTCATAAACTGGCATACTGGTGGTTTCAGCTTGGTCTTGATAGGATTTTTTTATTTTTCTAGAACCAAACGTCTTTGTTCCCTTTAACATTAACTTTTGGATCCTTAAATATCTTATAATGGAAACTCACCAAGTAACTTTAGAACCAGGACCACCATTAACTGGATTTATTAATTAATCCTTGCATATTCATAAACTGAAATTTGCCTAGTTAATCCAATCATTCGTATTTGCTCTGTCATTTACATGTTAAGTAATAATAACTGAAAATTAAAATTGCCGAACGGGTCGTCAAGCCAAAAATAAATTTAAAGCAGACGAGACGTTGATTGCACCTTGAAATTATTAAAAGCGGCGTACGAACTTCCGACGTTATCTCACAAAAGAACAAATAATCCGATAGGAATTTTCGACATAAGTACCACATCATTCTGTTGCTTTATTCGGTTGTCATTTGTTGCTTGTTTCTATGATAAAATTTGAAAGATTCATTCGTATTTTTGAAATGGTACCGGCGTTAATAAACTACAAGATTCAAATTTTAGAAAGTTGTAGCTGATAAATAATGGATTTTTAGGACCAAAATGCAGTCCCCACCATTTAGTTCCTAACCCTCTGGATTCAGAAATATTGCTGTTATTTTTGTCGGAATTCAAGTCACTGATATAGAAAGTTGTTGTAACTACTCTGAAACTACTGATTCCAAATATGGTTCCCCAAAATCTAATCATTTTTCCATCGGTTATCCATCTTGGTAATTGACGGTAGAATCAGGCGGGTGAAACAATATAGATACCAAGGACATTTGTTTAACGAAAACAAGAGAATACTGAAGGCTGCTTATTAACAGGAGTGGGGTCAATCGACAAACAGAGGAGTGGTAAACAATAATTGGGGAGCAAAACCTCCCTTTTGAGCTGGAATTCTAAAAGTGTAGACTTCTCCCAAAGTAAGGAGATATTTTGAATAAAAAAACTACCCTACCTAGGGTGAAACTCCAACAACCTACACCGCATACAAAAAAAAAACAGTAAAGTTTCATCATAAAGTAGGGTCGTTTCTACATTCATGAGGGAGTTAGCATAGGCCCCTCGCCCGCTTGGCTACACTACGGATATGTATATATGTAATAACTGAATCTAACTTCACATTCAGATAACATTATCCTGTTCATAGCGTTTCTGCTAAAATTTAAAAAAAGAAAACATAATTTGCTAATTCTCCGGCTCAAGAAACCCTAAAAAATGAGATGTAATATGATATATTCAAAGCAACAACATCTAATTTTCTCGCGTATCCCTTTAGATCCCTATATAATTTGACTATAAATAATTATGCTCAAAATTTATTAATTATCTTAAGGGAGAATACCACTCTAGAGGTCAAAAAAAAGGTGAACTTTAAGAATTTTTTTACGAAAAACTATACGAGATATCGACTTGCGATTAAAAAAATTTTATTATACAAATATTAAAGAATATACATGATTTTTTTTAGAATTTTTTAATACAAAATGGCGGCTGTAGCCATCGACGAACAAAAACTCCTTTTTTGCACAATCGGAAAGATTTCTCACAAAGGGATGAACTTAAACTGAAAAAACAAGAATATTCTTATTTAATAAGTGAAAATCTAAGGCATGACATAGAAAAATGAAAAATATTGATTTCTGTTAATTTGGCTAAATTGTTAATAAAAAAAAATAGCATTAGTTGTAAAATCCGAGTTATGTTTTCGGTAAAAACTCGTTTAAAGTTTTAGTTGTAATTTAACGTAAAAAATTTTGTATATACTTTTACTCTGCGACGCCTGCACCACATTCTAGACAACATAAAGAATCATTTAAAATCGTTTTTTTGAAAATTTTACAGTGATGTTCACCCTTAATCAAAAATAAAGAAAAAATCTCCTAATACTGTTAAAACTATACAAAATTTATCGACACCCACCCATTGATCATCTTTCCCTTAAGCAATATTGCTCAGAAACTATGGGTTTCTTTCCTACCTACCGTTTGACCACTAATTGATGTATACCATGTTTGAAATTGATATATCATTTCATTTGAGAAGACTAACCGACATTGGAAACTATGTTTCTCGTGATCTAGGGTCCCTTAAAAGTGAAGAAATCTCCAGGACTAATCTTTTCGTGAATACAATATTTTCCCTAGTAAGGAAAGTAAAAGTTGAAAGTATTACTATTATTACTCGTAATACGATAACTGTTTTATCTGATAAGCGTCGAAAATTCTTCCAGCCAAAGTATTAAAGCTGCCTCGATTAAGCTTGACCCTGACCGCGAAAGCTTGGCTCTTGCTAAAAATAAATCTCTTGACATATTTTGTTGCAGTTTCTTAAATCAAATATTAATAAATAATTTTAATTTATGGTTTTTAAATCACATTGGTGGTATTTTTGTTATTATTCTTTTGGTTTTATCGGCTTGGGGTTATAAAAGGTCTAACCAAATTAAAATTTTATAGTTTCCTACAATTCGGAGAACTAACCGATGAAGTGGTTGATTGATGCCTTCTGGCAGACTAAGCGACCAATGCAGCGTTGACCGATGATTTCTTCAAAAAAATTTTTTTCTGTGGCGTAGTCAACGGGGGCCAGGGGGCATATACCCTCAGTACCTATGAATATAGAAAATATGCTCAAAAGGGGAACTTCGAAGTGAACAATGTTCACCTCCAGGTCATCGATATTTAGTTTACTGTGTTGTGAGGGGTCTTAACTTTCATAGTTTCAGTACTTTTTTATATAAAAGTGGTTGACGTCCTGTGTTTGTCGATTAAATCCCTCCACACTGTAAGTAGCTGCACCTTTAGTGTCCTCTCTTTTTCCTCAAAGAAATGCGCTTTGTATCCACGTATCCACGTCGGTTCCCTGAACCTGGATGCATCACTGCAGTTACCATAGACGCTGGAACTATTATAGACTTATAACTCAAATAGTTACTACTCAGTGGGAAGTTAAAATCCCCATTTTATTAGTACATCTTTTGTAAAATTCAACATTCTTTTGGAAATATGTAGTTTTACCTTATATCTGCGCCGCTTCCAAAGGCAGTTAACTTTCGACTATGTTTTTTTTTTTGCGTTAGAACATCTCAAAATCTTCGTATCGCACAATCAAGCACCTTATATATATGGAGTTTAATCACTATTCTCGTTTGGTAACTTTAATTTATCAATTTGTCTTTAGTCATTGTTATCATATTTAGCTCTTTTTACT
This sequence comes from Pachyrhynchus sulphureomaculatus, assembly GCA_019049505.1. NCBI lineage: Eukaryota > Metazoa > Arthropoda > Insecta > Coleoptera > Curculionidae > Pachyrhynchus > Pachyrhynchus sulphureomaculatus. The sequence continues at coordinate 158,120,482 of CM032454.1, read as the reverse complement.
TTCCTAAATTGTATTTATTTTAATCTATTTTTTTTATGGGTCCAGAACACGTGCTGCAGGGAAGTCCCTAAAGCGCTACAGGAGCGACATGTGTGCGAAAAAGCGATTCACGTTGTTCTTGAATCGCTGTAAATTGTACTCGGTGGGAAACACAGTCCTGGGCAAATTATTCCAAAGGGATAATGTTCTCCATATAGAAGACTGCTTGAAAACCATTATACGAGGAGTAACAAGCTGAACCTCATACGGATGTGAAGTATTAGCGCGACTGGTATTTCTGACATGCACCGCTCTGGGAGGAATCAAGCGGGCCACATCCTTCGAACACTTTCCATGATAATACTTGTAGAATAGACTCAAGTCGCCAACCGTCCTTCGATGTTCCAGTGAAACAAGGCCATCGATCAGTTCCGGGTCTCCAATCAGACGAACAGCTCTTCTTTGAATAGAATCCAACAAATGCAGTGTATGTTTGGGAGCGGAGCTTCAAACATGAGAGCAGTATTCCATAGTTGGTCGAATTTGAGCTTCGTAAAGAATTAACAGTTGTTGTGGAGGGTAAAGCTTTCTGGTTCGAAATAATATTACCAACTTTTGAGAAGCTTTTCTTGCTATGTCTGCAACATGTTCATGACAGGACATATTTGCTCCTAAATTAACGCCCAACAAATAGAGTGACGATGTTAGAGGAATGGAGTGCCCCGACATAACTATGTCGGGTTCAGCAACATTGACTTTCTTAGAAAAAACAGCCGCCTGGGTTTTTGCAGCGTTAAATTCCACTTGGTTACTATCACCCCAAGATAGAATTTCTTCCAGATCCTTGTTAAGTTGAATGATCCCCTGCTGTCTGCGAATATTCGTCTGAGTAGCCGATGTCCGAGCGTTCAGAGTGAATGAAGAGATAAACGTACTGTCATCTGCAAAGCTGTAGATTGGATTCCCGGTCTTTTCCAGCAGATCGTTAATGAAAATGAAAAAGAGAGTAGGTGACAGTATGGAGCCTTGGGGCACACCGGCGTTGATAGTGAAGGTGTTAGAAAGAAATCCGTCGACTGCCACTCGTAAAGAACGCTCTCTGAGGAAACATGCCTAACAGGAAATAGTGTATTCGTGAAAAAAATACTCTCTCACTTTTCTTTTCTTCAGGTCTTAGGGTTTTTAGCTCACGAAAAACATATTGTTCAACTTCTAACTTAGTAATAAATATTATTAAATATCAGAAAAATAATAATGCAGTCTAATTGCATCGCAACAAAAGTTTATTTTTATTTACACATTAAGCATACTTGATAAATTTTTTATGTATATCGTCCACGTTTAAATTTTATTCTTACACGTGCACACGTATTTCGTTGGCAGAAAGTATATATTTTGATCGTTGTAATTTTAAAAAGAGATAATTGTATTTTTTTAAATTATCAAATACTTAATTATTTAAACAAGATAAGCTTCTAGTTTCTTACTATATTTGCTATATATTGCACTAGCCGTGCCCGCCGCTCCGCTCGCGTGGACTTGATTCACTACTAACGACACTGCTTATTCCTTATGTTACCTAAGGTAATAAAAAATCTGCCATTATTTCTCCTTATCTCCCATTATTTATCCTTAACTTCCATTATCTCACCATAACTCCCATTACTTAGACTTATCTCTGCTTGTCTCCCATTATTTCTTCTTATGCTTATCTCTACATCATTTCCATTATCTAAGCTTATCTCTGCTCATCTCCCATTATTTCTCCTTATCTCACACTATTTCTCCTTATCTCCCATTATCTCACCTTATCTTCCATTATCTAGACTTATCTCGACTTATCTCGACTTATATTGCAATATTTCTCTTTATCTCCCATTATTTCTCCTTATTTCCCGTTATCTCACCATAACTCCCATTACCTAGACTTATCTCTGCTTATCTCCCATTATTTATACTTATCTCCCATTATCTCACCTTATCTCCCATTATCTAGGCTTATCTCGACTTATCTCGCAATATTTTTCCTTTTCTCCCATTATTTCTCCTTATCTCACCATAACTCCCATTACTTAGACTTATTTCTGCTTATCTCCCATTATTTCTCCTTATCTCCCATTATTTATACCTATCTCTCATTATCTCACCTTATCTCCCATTATCTAGGCTTATATCGAATTATATAGAACATATCATATGTATAAATTTATAAAAACACGTAAATCGGATAAGTGGTTCTCAAGTGATAAGCGCACTAACAGACAGACAGACAGAGAGTCGTTGCATTTGATATATATTATATTCTTTGCAACATGACATTGTTCCATATTTAATGGTTTAGGCAGTATAATGCAAGAGAACGCGCTAACGGTAGCCTTTTTTCCGACTTGATTCACTATTATCGTCACTACTTATTCTTTATGTTACCTAACGCAATAAAATATATCCTATAACCTGGCCAGAGAACATATGTATGTTTCAAAAAAAAAGTACGTAACGCACTAACTGACAGACAGACAGACAGAGAGACGTTGCATTTTATATATATTATAGATAGATAACCTGGCCAGAGAACATATGTATGTTTTAAAAAAAAAGCACGTAAATCGGATAAGTGGTTCTCCAGTGTTAAGCACACTAACGGACAGACAGACACACATACAGACAGACAGAGAAACGCTGAATTTTATATATATTATAGATATAGACTATTATTATTATATAACCTGGCCAAAGAATATATATATGAATTTAAAAAAAGAAACGTAAATTGGATAAGTGGTTCTCGCATGATAAACCCACTAATGGTTAGACAGACAGACAGAGAGACATTGCATTTTTTATATATATTATAGATTATAGATATTCTCTGCTACATAATATTGTTCCATATTTAATGGTTTAGGCTGTGTATTGCAAGGGAACACGCTAGCGGCAAACTTTTTTCCGACTTCATTCACTATTATCGTCACTGCTCATTCCTTATGCTACCTATCGTAATAAAATATAGCTTATAACCTGGCCAGAGAACATATCTATGTTTTAGAAAAAAAGTACGTAAATCGGATAAGTGGTTCTCCGGTGATAAGCGCACTAACGGACAGACAGACAGAGAGACGTTGCATTTTATATATATTATAGATAACATATTACAATAGCCAAGTTTTTGTTGATTTAATAAACAAATTTTATGCATAATTTTTTACAGTAAAGCATATGAGGAGGTAATGGGGTGAGGAAGGAGGTTAGCGGAATTGCTTCGTATATATTGTGTTATATGAGGATACCAAGAAATGGGTCAGTTGGTGGATAGCCTCAAAAAATCAGGTGGTATTCATATGCTGCCACAGAGATGGGAGAAAGCAGTGGCTAGCGATGGACAATACTTTGAATAATCAAGTTGTAATAATTTTTTTACAATAAAGCGATGTTTTCACCGAAAAATCCCTCAAAGTTAATTCATACACCCAATAGTTAGAATTTATTTTATATCTGCATGTTTGCAAGAAAAGTACGGGGTAAATTATCTTACCATTTTTTTAATTTGTAGTCTATTTTTTTTCTTTTATTTAATAATTGTTTAATTTAATTTGAAAAATAAAGGAAATCCGGCCTAATCTGAACTAATAATAGAATTTTAACCTAAAAAGAGTGATTCATACCTCACTGATTACTCGAAAATAACATGCTGATTGTGAACGCTAATTACTGACTTTTGAAAACATGTCTAACCTATTTCTCTGTTAATTTAACCCATTCTTCCTTCAGAAAAATGAAAATTCGATTGATATAATTTACATGGGAATCGATCAAACATCAAAAACAACACTGGTATCTGCATTCTTATACATAATAGTGCAATAAAAAAAACAATTTAAGTTGCACAGTTTAGATACAGCAATATTATGATTTTATCCTCTCGGGTATTGTCTTGAGTTTTGGACTTTTGTTCATAAACCCTTTAAGTTTTCAAAACGCATTTTTTGAGCTTAAAATGTGAATAACTCCCTTATATAAGTCAGATCGAGATAAAAAAGAAACCAAACTCTTCGTAATGAAATCTTCAATAAATCCTTGTTGGTTTAAGTTACTCAAGTGCTACAAAATTGAAAAAACAGGCAAAAAAAAGTTTTTTTTTTAAATTTTATTATAAAGGTTGACTAAGTGAACCAATCGGCTTGAAACATTCAGAAAATATGCCTTTTGTTATAGCAGAAATACCCTAAAATTTTGGTACAAAAATATTGAACCCGGTGTGCACAATTGAATTTGTTATTTAAAATTTGAATTGTCCGCCATTTTATGCCATTTGGTCCAAAATGGATCTTTGTTTTCAAAATTTGGATCTCGAAGTCAGTTTTCTGATGCTATTAAAAAGAAATTTTTTGGAGTCATTTTAACCGTTTTTTTTTTTACATTTGTTTATAATCAAAGAACAACAAAAGCGTTTTCTTGGTCATTTGGAAAAAAAATTGAGAATTTTTTTATCATATCTAGTAGAGAATTGCGAAACCTTTATTTAAAAAAAATTATTTTCTTTAACATGAAAATAACCGTCAAAACGCATTTGTTGTTATTTGATTAATAAACAAATGTAAAAAAAAACGGTTAAATGACTTCAAAAAAATTTGAATGGCATCGAAAAGCTGACGTTGAGACTTAAATTTTGGAATAAAATGATCCATTTCGGACCAAATGGCAAAAAATGGCGGGCAATTCAAATTTTAAATAACAAATTCAATTGTACCCAATGGATACAATATTTTTGTACCAAAATTTCAGGGTGTTTTTACTATAATAAAGGGTATTTTTTCTGAAAGTTTCAAGCCGATCAGTTCATTTAGTCGACCTGTACAATAAAATGAAAAAAAAAAAAAATTGTCTGTTTTTTCAATTTTGTAGGTTATGTACGCACTTGAGCCACTTAAACCAACGAAGATTTATTGGAAATTTCATTACGAAAAGAGTTCGTTTGTTTTGTTTCGATCCGATTTATCTAACTGGAATGTGTGAACAAAAGATCACAAGTTTTTCGAGGTCCAAAACTCAGGACAATACTCCTAGTGATGATAAAATCATAATATTGCTGTATCTAAACTAAAATTATCTCATCATTATTTTGACCTTTTTTTACTGCACTATAAAGCTTACATTCATACATCTAGCTAGCAATCAATCTATTTTCCGCAACCTCTTATAATGCTCGGACCCGTAACTATTTTAAAACTTAGCTATAATATAGATATTTATCATCCGTTTTTTTTTTCCAATGCATAACTCTTGCCTAAGCGATAAAAAGCATCTTATTGATAGTCATCGATCCTTCAATGTAGAAGATCATCTTCTTTTTATTATATTACATTACTCTTCGATGATGGTAGTGATATATTAATCACTCACATACGGTCGGGAAATAAGATCAGAACCGTAGCTATGAAGGGTCAGTGGCAGCGTAGGGCAATGCACCTGTTGAATGACAATGTTGTTTTCTACAGGAAGTATTATTATGATTTTAATTGTTAAACTCAATAAATTAGCATTTCCCAAACATGAAGAGAAATTATTTATAACGTTACAACAAAAAAGATGAATTTGTACACCCTCTGTCCAAAAGGAAACCGAATTTTTAACATTTAAGAGCATCATTAGTACTCTATTAGTGTTCCGTACGGAACACTTATAAGATGACTTCGGTGTATGTCTGTCTGTCCGTCTGCCGATTTTCTCCGAAACTATTTGTCATAGAAAGTTGAAATTTGGTAATAATATAGGAATTGATGGCCTCATCAGAGCCATGTAGTTTTGAAAGTTAAATTTAAACCTAAGGGGTTAGTTTTGGGGGTGAAATCGAAAGTGAAAAAAAAAAAAAAATTTTTTGCTAGGTCATCGAGTGTGGTGTCAAATGAAAGCTTGTGAAAACACGAGTAATATATAGATATATATATATATATATATATATATATATATATATATATTTATATATATATATATATATATATATATATATATATATATATATATATATATATATATATATATATATATTTATATATATATATATATATATATATATATATATATATATATATATATATATATATATATATATATATATATTTAATGTAATTCTTGAGCACACTTTTCCTTGTATTATTTTTAAAACAATCGCAAAAAAAATCGCTGTTCACCCCCCTTATCTCGAAAAGTACTTATCAAAAAAGTTTGAAAAAATTCTGGAATATTCTCTACGGGGTGTACATTGAACAAAAGTTATCACGAGTGCATTATCTTTAATAATTTATCTGGTATATATAAAAAAAAAATTTCAAGGTCATCAGTTTTCAGTAAAGATTGGAAACAAACTTTGTTGAAAACTTATTTGGGGTGTGTTTTGTGAAGTCACTGATCATTTTATACCTCCGTAATAAAATTTTTTCATTTTAAAAGCAATCAACGTACGGAACACTAATTGTGCAAGTTCAACTTGCACTTGACCGGTTATTTTTATTTGGCGATGCCGGTACGAGTATTTTCTTTCTGGACCATCAGCTTTGTGATTGTATTAATAGTTTTGATGGTCGTGATCATTGCCTCTTAAACATTTTCAAGTGTCGTATCGTAAACTTGGATTTTGTTCAAAAACTATCTTAAAATGACCGAACGAGGAGATGGCCTATTAATTTGTAAGATTAAAGAAGGTCCTCACTCTCGGTCAAAATGTTTCGTACTATTGCTTTTGAGAACGCGGAACTGATCTTCATCACTTCATAGATACTTTAGGGTGTTCTTTGATAAAGTTGTGCAAACGATAGAGTTAGCCGAATAGACTAGATCAACGACTTTCTACACAGTGGGATGGATAGTTAAATGGGAGCAAGTGTCCGCATATTAACACCATCAATCTAATACGGTTTGTCAAGTAAGAACGTGACGGCTCGTATTCTTGAAAAAATGTGTTTCGAGAAAATTTTTTGTCATCAATGTATTCTTTGGTTTGCTAACAATAGAGCAAATACCTTAATAAGTTGTCCAATTGCCTCCTGCATCAATAATCGCCTTTCACGATGAGATTTTCTGCACAGGTACGTCGCGAGACAATCGAGTCAAAGTCCTCAGAATTTTTCCTCTGAGCTTTCTCTTTACAAGGGACCAAGCGTTTTCAATAGGGTTATCGTCCGTCGATCGTGAGAGCCACTCTAGTATCTTATCATGGGCCCAAACGATCCGCTTCACGACGTGATTTTCCCCCAGCAAAGGTTTCTTCAACGTGTTTTGGAATTTGACATCATGAGCACGAAGATGTGGTTGAATGGTCTCAGGGAACACATTCAAACCCGATTTTCTTAATTTTGCCGTTTCTTGACGAAGCGGGTCCAGTGAAAACAAAGAGAGGATTCGTTTTTCGACTTTCGGAGTGACTTTGTCTACAGCAAGACGTCGAAATTTTTCGTCTCGTTACAAAGATTTACTCACTTTTTCACAAACGATACCGACTTTCTAATATATTTGGCTGCCACGGAATGTGTCATTTTAGGCCTCTTGGATGGGAACAAAGAAAGACTGCCTCGAATTGACGCGCAAACAAGTGACTCATTTTGGATTTTACGTGATTTCGACGATTGTTCGGAATCGACTGATAGTTTTACTAAACTGAGAGGTTCCCTCTACCGATTTTATGTTGAATCGCTAGAATCGCATCTACCAAAAATGAATTATTGCGGACACGTTCTTACTTGACATACTGTATGTTATCAAAACAGGTAGAATATTTCCGCTAGTAACGAATAGGTCAAATTTATGGTGTTGTCAGACTTTGAAAATTTAAAAGACACCTTGGTGTACCGGCTTTCGCAATATAATTAAACCTAATAAAATGCCTAATTTTAACTTATAGAGAAGGAAATAAATATAGCATATTATTCATTAACTGTCGAACATTTTCTAAATTAGTATTTTCAAAAGTCATTTTGAACCATATATAAAGTTATTAAAATTAATAAATACAAGTAGCAACGTCCCTGTAATTTCCAAAGAAGTTTGTACTATAAAACAACAGGTGGCCATTTGGTTTTCTTGTGGAGTTGCCATGATTACAAAATTGATACATTTTTTGCGTATCGTCAGGACGCACAGTGAGGATTCGCCTTACGGTGGTGGACAAAATTCTGTCTTGGCTTTAAGTTAGGCCGTATCGCAACATTTTTTTTTTAAATTACTCGTCAAAAGTAGTGCTACAACGTAAGCTTGCGAGTTTTTTGAATAAAGAAATTAAGAGAATGAAGTGTGTAGGCGTGTCTGTGTACTTTTGTGTATATGTGAGATTTTTTGTGTTTATGTGTATGTGAGTATGCATATGTTTAGCGTATATAAATTGTGTGTACTTATCTGTTTCTGATTATATGTGTTCATGCGTGTGTAAGTAGATGAGTTTGTACGTAGGTGTGCATGTACGTGCGTGTGTCTATTAGTGTATATCTGGTGTATAAGTTCACTTACAAACATTAACCTCGAAAACTAATAGGTGTTTCGGTTAATAATGTCGATTTTGCTAAGAGATGGCGTTACTAATACATTTGTTGGTATAGACTAGTGACATCTATGGCGTTTTGGAAGGTGAACATACGCCATCAAAAGCCAGTTCGTTATTAATTGTCATTGTGCGAAAAACGTAGTTCTTCATAGCTTTGAATATGTCGTATTTCGTACCAGAAAAAGACGTTTTGCAGAAAAGTTCAATATCCTTCTTTCATCAGAAGAAAACGGCTGCTGAAAGTTATCTATTGTTGGTTGAAGCTTATGGTGAACATGCTCCAACCCAAAAAACTTGAGTAGACTCAGGCCAGCCTTCGACATCACAAGCAGTGCGCAATATACAGGGAAAGAAAGCTTTGCTGTGTATTTGGTGGGATAGTAAAGGAGCTGTGTATTACGAAGTGCTGAAACCTAGCGAAACGATTTTTGGCGATCGATATCGAAAACAATTGATAAAGTTGAACCGAGCATTCAAGGACAATGCTCGGCCCCATGTTCCAAATATGTTAAAAATTATTTGGAAAACATCAAATGGGACGTTCTACCCCACCCGCCGTATTCAACACACACTTACATTCTTACGAAAAAGTGAAAATTTGGCTTGATGAATGGTTGGTCTCAAAAGATGAAAAGTTCTTCTGGCGTCAGTCATAGCTAACGATGGCCAATACTTTGATTATCAAGGTAATTCATTTTGTGATGGAAATAAACTCTTAAATGTTGCGAAAAAATTGACATTATTAACCGAAACACCTATTATATTTTTTAATAAAACAATTTTTCACATTAGAAACTATAAATAAAAAACTTTAATTGCGTTCTCGTATTAAGATTCATCAGTAGTATATTTTTATTTATTTGTAAAATAATTATATTTTGGTATATTGAATAGTACAGAATTTGTTATTTCTATCTGTTTTTAAGCCACATCCACACTATTTTATGAAATATAAAAGGTGAGTCAACGATAGAGTAAAGTTCATTATCTCATTTGTTTCAGGAATGACGAAAAAAATGTGGGGCCTATATAACATATGTTTTTTTAAATGGAATATCCTATCTTCTAGAGTAAAATTTTTTAACTTTTTTATTAATAATGTTATATACCTAAACCCAGTAGTTTTTCTAATATTTCAATTTAAAAAAAAAAAAACTAGTTTTCAGTTTTGTAAAAAATTGCCAGTAGCGCCATTGTTTATGAAGGTGGAATACTCATAATTAGTACGAGCATTCTATAGAGATGAAAAAAGATATAAGTAAAGAAATTTGAGTTAGATGCTACAGGGTGTTCAAAATAAATTTATGCATTTCGACTATTTTAAATTGAAAAATCTCAAACCTTTTTTAAACAGCACACCCTGTATGTTATTATTTTTTCTGATAGATTTTACAAAATCCTTCAACTTTTATTAAGTATGTCATATACCTATTTCTAATAGTTTTCGATTTATTTTGATTTTTTTAATTTTTACCCTTGTTTTTAATACACTTACGTTATAATATCATAGTTGCCAAGACAAAACAAAAATGTAGGCATTGTCAAATTTTGACATATCTATTAGGCAAGTAAAAATAGTTTAATTTATTGTAGTAAGTGACGTATAAAGGTAATAGTTATGAATTTTCTTAAAAGTGAATTAATTGATATAGTTTTTATACTGGGCGAGGCGGGAAAAAATTGTCTTTTGGCAGTAAGGCTTTAAGGAGCGAAGTACCCTAATAGACGTATACCATCTAGAAAATCTTTTCAGTGCTTAATGGAACAGTTTGATGGTAGTGGTAGCGTTGAGTATACGAAACCGAAAGTAGTAAACCAGAATGCTACCAATGAGGAAAAAGAAATGGAGATTTTACTTCATGTTGAAGATAATCCCTAGATCAGCAGCCATCAACTAGCTGACTTATCTGACACATCCCAATCTACGGTTAATCACACCACGAGAAAATACAAGTATCATCCCTTTCATATGGAATTACACCAAGAACTTCAAGACCGTGATTTTTAACGACGAGTAAACTTTTGTACCACCATGAATCGAGCAACAGAGGCCGATCCAAATTTTTTATCCAAAATAATGTTTTTGGATGAAGCTACTTTTTGCAGTAATGAAGCAGTTAGCAGCCATAACATGCATTATTATTCAACAGTTAATCCATTTTAGGTCCGGGAAGTTCAAAACCAAAACCATTGGTCGCTTAATGTAAGGTGTGGAATATTAAATTTTCGAATTATTGGTCCATATTTTTTCCGCGAACCGCTTAACGGGCCTAGATATCTAAATTTTTTGCAAAACGAATTACCCCAGCTTCTTGAAGAAGTTAATAACTTTGAACTGCTCATTACCGCTGGGAATTTTTAAATGATCGTTACCCACAAAAATGGATCGGTAGGGATGGATTCATTCAGTGGCCCCCTCGATCATGTGACTTAACACCTCTAGACTTCTTTTTGTGGGGCTACATTAAAGATCGTGTTTATGTGAATCTCCCTACAACACCAGACAATAACACCTTTTATGCTAAGGAAAGTGAAGGAAAATATAGTAAAACGACTAAACATGTGTATTCAAGTAGACTGGCATATTTTTGAACATTTATTACGTCATAATAATTAATCATTAGATATTAAAACTATTATTAACTATTTGCTTATGTTTTCACAATAGCGTAAGGGTATTAAAAACAAGGGTAAAAATTGAAAAATTCAAAATAAATCGAAAACTATTAGAAATAGGTATATGACATGCTTAATAAAAGTTGGAGTATTTTGTAAAATCTATCAGAAAAAATAATAATATACAGGGTGTGCCATTTAAAAAATTTGAGATTCTTCAATTTAAAATAGCCGAAATGTATAAATTTATTTTGAACACCCTGTAGCATCTAACTCGAATTTCTTTACACATATCTTTTTTCATCTCTATAGAATGCTCGTATCAATTATGAGAATTCCACCTTCAATGGCGCTACAGGCAATTTTTTACCAAACTGAAAACTAGTATTTTTTTTAAAAAATTGAAATATTAGAAAAACTACTAGGTTTAGGTATATAAGAAAGTTATAAAATATTACGCAGAATTTAAAAATAAATTAGAAAATAGGAAGTTCCATTTAAAAAAAACGTATGTTATATCGGCCACACTTTTTTGAAGTACCCTGTATACTCAAAAATAATTTTAAACTATGCACCTTAACATTCCCTAAAACTACTGTTTTTTTTACATTTTTTCGTCATTCCCGAAACAAATGAGATAATGAACTTTACTCTATTGTTGACTCACCCAGTACATTTAAGTATAGTTAGATCACTCTTAATTAATGACATAATTGTTTTCCAATTAAAATACAATACTTTTTTCCAGTTATAATATTTGTATGTATTGTCAGTATGGGAGTATATATTTCGAATAACTGCATTTGTGAATCGGTTTATGAGAATTTATCTGAAAAGTTGTAGTTTTATCAACAATAATAATATTTTACTCTACTAATCTTACGTTCGTCAATAATTTTATTAACAGGTAAAGGGTATACGATCTTACAAACTATATAAACTAAAATTTAAGAAACTTTAAAAAAAAAAATCTTTAGACTCTATCGTCTCCTCTCCAACATTTAAATAATCAAGGGAAACGTCCAAAAGAGCTTTCAGTCTGTTTCATCCCGAGAACAGTATCGGAATTTTCAGTAAGAAAATACTGTCTTCTTTCTTATACGAACCACAGAAAGTTAATATGTACTGGATCTAATTTATTCATTTAAAAACATACTTTGTTTATGAGAAAAGAAATATTTTTGAATAGCCCCAATCAAACAAAATTAAATTTGTGTACACTAAACACATGCATACTCACAAACAATTTCACATATACACAAAAGTACATAAACATGCATACAAAATTAAATTTGTAAACAGTAAACACGTTCACGCACATGCATACACACATACTACATACACGCACACACACACGCACACAAACACGTACAAACATGCATATACACACACGTACACACAGACTTATACTCACGCATACCTTCTCAAATATTTAGTACATACAGATTACATGTAATACAAACGAATTTGCAAATATTAATCCTTTACTTACCTTTATCAATTTCTTCAATTTTTTAAATGTTTTCTTCAATTGAATCGGTGAGTTCGACAACCGTACAAGTCCAAAATTTGACATTTTAAACTGAGATAGCCATTTTGTTTTAAATATATCCCCCTATCAACTGAGCATAAAAACCGTACGATATACTTAAACGTTAACGCTCTACAGTAGGCTGCCGTTCGGTGATGACTGGAAAAACCGTACATGTCCGTGACTTGTACGGTTTTTCATCTCAGCTACTAAAATACCTGCAGTTATTTGTTTACAAAGAAAGAGTTGACTTCGTGTGGGTTTTATTAATTAAAATAGCTTAATTATCGTGTGTTTTTAAATTTGTTTAAATAAAATATGTCATCCTGCGACAGAGAAGATGTGGTTACTAGCAATGGCAACAAAAAAAGAAAAAGGAATATTGTTAGTTGGAAACATAACCAAAAAAAATAGCACGTTTGCACGGTCAGGAATATGTTGGTAAAAACGGAAAACATATTGAAGCGAAAACTGTCGGACCTACATGCATGTAAGTTTACATTTTTTTTTAATTAATTAATTTTAACTAATGAATACATTTTTAAGGTGTAAAAAAAAGTGCATGCAGCAGTTTACTGATGAAGAGAAAACAGAAATAATATCAAAATTATACGACGGTAAGCCAAAAAATGAACAAGATACGTATTTGCAGGGGCTTATTGAAGCAAAGCCTATTGAAAGACATCGGATAAGAGGCGTAAAACCTAAACAACAAAGAAAATCAAATTTTTTGTACTTTGTTATGAAACAATCAAATCGAATTTCCGTATGTAAACAGGCATTTATCAGTCTTCATGCCATATCTCATTGGCAAGTTCAGCGTTTAAACACCTTACTTCTAGCTACAAAATCACCAAAGGATTTAAGAGGCCGGCACAACAACAGACCTCGTGCAATATGCGAAGAATGGATTGTGAAAATAAAAGAACACATTGAGTCATTCCCGGTTAAAGTTTCCCATTACTCCTCAAAAACCATTCATTATTTGGATGCATCTTTAAATGTGAAGAAAATGTACAATCTGTTTATAGATAAAAATCCACAGCTAGAAAATTTGGTTAAATACGAATTCTATCTAAAATATTATAATGAAAACTACAATCTCAGGTTTGGAAGACCACAGGTTGATGTCGGCTCAGTATGTGAAAGCCTTGGAGCTAAACTTAAAGATGTTAATCTTAATGATAATGCAAAGAGAGTGGTTGCAGCAGGTTGAACTCATAGTTCATAAAAGGCGCGCAAAAAAGTTTTACACGAAACTAAAAGAAGTGCAATCTCTGTGTAAGGAACGACCAGAAGTAATGGGCCTAGCTTTTGACTATATGCAGAATATGCCCCTCCCACATATCCCGGTTCAAGAAATTTTTTATCTGAGGAAACTTTGGGTATATGCATTTCAGATTCATAATCTTAAAGACAACACTGGTCATTTTTATAGCTACCACGAGGGTGAAGCTCTAAAAGGATCTAATGAAGTATGCACATTTCTTTATGATTATATATTGAACCACATACCATCTGAAATCACTGAGTTACACTTATTTTCTGATGGATGTGCGGGACAGAATCGTAACCAGACCATGGTTCGCTTTTTGCTAGCATTGCAGGCGACCAAGAGATTTAACAAAATATACCATTACTTTCCAATAAGAGGGCATTCATTTTTGCCCTGCGACAGGGATTTTGGTTGTGTCAAGAGGGTGATTAAAAAACACGATCGAATTTATATTCCAGAAGAATATCAAGAAATAATACTATCTTCAAGGAAAAAACAGCCATTTACTGTAAAGTTAATTCGACATAACGATATTATTGATTTTAAAAAGTGGTGGCCGACTGATTATAAAAAAACGTGTTCTATTTTAGTCAGTGGTGATAATACTAGAAAAGAAAATTTTGCTGTGTCAAACTATAGGCAATTTCTTTATGACAGTTCAACTCCAGGTTATGTGACAACGTGGAATTACATAAACGGTTTTCTCTCCTACACATTTAAGTTATTAAAGCAACATAAGGAAAGTCCTTCTCTACCGACTGCTGGCGCTTATAAAGATCCTCTACCTATTAATGAGAAAAAAGTCGAGGATATTAAAAAAGTTATGCAATATATGACTGGTGAAATGTTAGAATTTTTCTACCATATAACATCCTGTAATACGACAACGGCAGAAAATGACGATTAAAATGTTTAAATCAGTATTTATTTGTTATTCTTTTAGAACTATTAAAAATGTAATCATTTTTCACCTGTTTTATTTTTTTTTACGATACTGATTTCGAAAACCGTACTTGTCCACTAACTTCTTTTAGCTATAACTATTAGACCGTTTCGTTTATAGAAAAACTATTACTAGATATAAATCCCAGATCACCAGATCTAAAACTTCTCTGTGTATGCCAAACCTGAGAAATAAGTAATTTAATAGATTATCAGTTTTTCTTAAATTTCTCAAAATTACATTTTCGGACATGTACGGTTGTCGAACTCACCGATTCAATTTCACTTACAATTTCTTTATTCAAAATACGTGCAAGCTTACGTTATAGCGCTACTTTTGACGAGTAATTTAAAAAAAAAAGTAACGATACGGCTTAAATTGAAGCAAAGACAGAATTTTGTCCAGGATAGTGAGGGAATTTTCACTGTGGGACGCCCCGAACATCAGACTAGGTTACAATTGTTTGTATGTTTAAGGATTACAACTTTTTCCACTGTTAAAATAGGGGGCGTTTTTCACATTAAATATAAAAATTGTGTGTTTACTTTTCACTTTCTATTTCTTGAGTTATACAAAATTTATCTGATTATATGTATCAATATCAGTTTGTTTGGCTCCGACCACAGATCGACAGAGGAATTATTTAGCGATTTGTTAACAATTACCGCTAGGCAGCGCAATTATTGGGATCACGCATATAAAAATCTACAGCAGAGAGATGAAAATCATTGTATATTACTGAGTCTTTGCACTAGTACTGTGATAAGTATTTTTGGATTTATTCTCTTTCCTGTCGATCCTAGCTCAGCTAATAAGTCATAATACGACAAAATGTATTTTGAGATAGTTTGACATATGTAAATAACTGCTAAAATATGGACTTTTACCAGTTATTTAAATACTGATTTTTATTAGTTTATAATAAATTTTACGTTATTATTATTATTATTACTATTATTATTTTAGAACTTATATTCTTTTGTTTTAAACCTATACCTACGTCTATGATAGCTTCCACCGTGACTGATCTGAGAGGCAGAAAGAAAATAATATTTTAGAATCCGAGCTGGCAGAAGTATGGTACAAGGCACCGCGCCGCCTTAAACTATGTTGCACTAACATACCAACATCAGGATTGCATCCGGTGCGAATCACCAAAAAATTCCCTGAGGTGGTTGGTTAATTTTGTTCAGGTTGGGTCGGATACCATTCCTTTTATATTAGTCATTAGTGATCGTGTAATGAATATAGTTTTTTATCTGCTGGCTGACTTTAGTTCTTTTTACTAGAGCAGTAATTGTTATAAACCTAATCTAAACTCTAGCATGCTTTGTTGTCTAAAACAAAAATATTCCTGTATTACTTCTATGCTAAATAATGATTGCAGCATACGCAAAGAAGGTAATTGGACCCGTTAGGATAAGGGTTGCAATGCCGTTCATGTAAAATAATTACTGATTGTAAACGATGAGTTTGATATAATTAAAAGTATCTTAGTAATATGTTACCAGGCAATTAAAAATATGCACATCAAGATCGGAAACCAACATCCTCACAATACAAGTACACAGAAGGGAATCTTTTAGTCAAAGTTAAACTACGGTGATTACATTTTAATTCATTATCGATTATTAGAACAATAAACTTACATCAGGTTTGTCAAGCTACGTCAATTTGAGATGATTTCAGGTAAATCACATTCAAAATATAAAATCAGGCCAGTCTCTTATCGTAATCACTTCCATGCCGAAGGACAGTGGAAAAAACCCTAAATTTTAAAACACCTCAACAAGCGTTTTTCAAATACACAGAAGAATTAAAATGGCCCCCAAAGTAGCCCGAACCAGAGATCACTGCTACACACGATTTTTGTATTTAAACGTTATTTAGGGATAGTGAACTCTAAATTGCTTATAATGTTTTGCAATGGTTTTTATTCTTCAAGGAACTCGTTAAAATTAAATAATCATGCAGCAAACATGAGTGCATTAACCTATATATTAAGTTATCGATTTTTACTTCCATGAAAATGGAAGTATGGTGATAGTTTTTTGTTTTTCTTGAGTTTTGAAGACTAGCTCCACTTATCACCAGAGAACCTCTTGTTTGCTTAGATAGAAGGTACTATGAGGTTCGATTTCCTGTTAAAAATTCCACCGAATATCACCGAATACGATTTCAGTTGATAGTCTATTAAACAGAGGACAAAAGTAGTCATTTCAGGACAAAAATATAATAGTTTTTTCTCAACCGTACTTTATGTTTTTTAGGGTTTTTCACTTATAACTTGAAAACTACGCACTTCTCGATAAAAGGATTCCCATTTAAAAATAAAGTACAAATAACATAAATACATAAATTTCCATTTTCCACAAATTATGTTCTAAAGGTCTTTTTGTTAGGTGAATGGTTTAGTCGCAAGAGCACTTTGTAATCTAGTGCATTTTGGACATAAGACTAAGCTAAGAGCACTCCCTTATTTCTCGCTCGGAGCTCTATTTTTACAATATCCATATTTAAAACAATTTAATTAACACACAGTTGATATTTAATAAAATTATTAACTTACATTTGTTAGCAGAAAATAGAGCTTCGAGGGAGAAATGAAGGAGTTGCTCTGCTTAACGCTACGTCCGAAATTTCACTAAATTTCAATGCACTCTAGTGGTTAAACCATTTGTCTGACAAAAAATCTATGGAATATAATTTATAGAAAATTTAATGTAGCTTATTTTTACACTTTTCTCGAAAGGGGCGCAGTTTTCAAGTTATAAGCGGAACACTGAAACAAGGGATTTTTTTGGTCCTTTTTTACATTTTACTCAAGACGCACAACATTTACGTGGTAACAAAGTTTAAATTCGAATTCAGCACTTCAAAAAACATAAGGAACAGTTAAGGAAAAACTTCTATATATTTTTTCTGAAATGATCACTTTTTGTCCCCTGTTTACTGGATTATCAACTGAAATTGCATTCGGTGGCGTTCTTTGCGGGATATCGAATCTCACAGTACCTCCTATCTAAGCAAACAAGAGGTTCTTTGAAGGCGAGTGAAGAGAGTCTTCAAAACTCAGGGAAAATAACATACTTCCATGTTCATGTAAGTAAAAATCGATCATATAATATATAAGGTAATGTACTCATGTTCGTTGCATGCTTGCCTGTTTTTGACGAGTTCCTTGAAGAATAAAACCATTGAAAAATATTATAGGCAATTTAGAGTTCACTATCTCTAAAGAACATTTTCATAAAGAAATTGTGTGTAAGCAGTGATCTTTGGTTCCTACCTAAATAAAATGTCTGGTTTTGAAATTGTATTCTTACTGTATTTTCACATTATAATTTGAAAACTCCACACTTTTCATAGTTCATCCTGGTGAGACTAAAATAGTTCGATTAAGCACGAAAATACATTAAAAATTGCACTAATTTTGAAGTTATTCAGAAAAACCACGTTTTATGGGTAATAACATTGAAGAAATTGGCATAGCATGCACCCAGTTGGTTTTATCGACTCGAAAATGGTTCTATTCGATTCTGCACAAAAAAAAAAATATTGTAATTGGCACTACAACTAAGTAACTGTTGCTACTGAAGTATTTCAGGAGGTTTTTTTCCATTTTTCGGATGTTTTGCCCTATTGTGCAACGTATCGCCACCAAAAAGGGTAATTTGACATGTTCGTCAAATTTCATTCAATTAAATTAAAAAGGAGTAACGATTTTAGAACTGTTCCTTAAAAAATCCTTCAAGAAACTATTAAGTTAGAGGATATTTTGTATTTTAAGACTATTGATTGTACACGATGAGTTAAAGACCATCTCGATGATAGTTGCCATGCAATTGAACATCCACAAAAATTTCAGTCATTTGCATTTAAAACATGTATGTACTTTATTTCTAATGCACAACGGTGATAACTAATGTTTCAACCTCATCGTGATTCTGATTATTGCCCTTCTGAACTTCGTCTTCTTAGCCATAGAGCACCACTCTAGCTTTGTCGTCTATTTTCTTTTTAAGATCTGGAACATAAATAAGAGGAGGAAAAGTTGATCTTCAATTTATTTTCGCCTTTTAATTAGCTGAAATATTTGTGACACCAATATACTTGCGTCATTCTCCTCACATGCTTTCAGAACTAAACCTAGATGCATCTAACTGAATAAAATTAACCGGCAAAGTGCAAGTCGGACGCATTTAGTGTTCCGTACGATGATTGCTTTTAAAATAAAATTTGTTGTTACAGATATATAAAATACACCCCAAATGAGTTTTCAACAAAATTTTTTCCGATCTTTACTAAAAACTGATATCCTTGAAATTTTTGTTTTTTTGTATACCAGATAAATTATTAAATATGATAGTGATAATTTTCGTTTAATCTACATCCTGTGGAGAATATTCCAGAATTTTTTCAACATTTTTTGATCAGTACTTTTCAAGATAAGACGAAGGACAGCAGTTTTTCGCAATTTTTAAAAAATAATATGAAGAAAAGTGTGCGCAAGTATTATATTATATATATTTTTTGAACTCGTGTTTTTACAAGCTTTCATTTGACACCCCACTCGATGATCTTGTAATTTTTTTTTTCACTTCCGATTTCATCCTCCAAAACTAACCTGTTAAATCAAAATTTAACTTTCAAAACTATATGGCTCTGATGAGACCATTAATTCCTATATCAGTGCCAAATTTCAACTTTCTATGTCAAATAATTTCGGAGAAAATCGGGTGTGAAAGATGGATAAATTAGACACCGAAGTGATCTTATAACTAATAGGTTTTCAAATGTCATTGAGTGTAGCTCCATTTAACTTACTATAAAAAAATCTGATTGATGTCGATTAAAAAGTAACCGATGTAAGTCGATTTTCATTTAAAAAAAATAACTAATTTCGGGTATTAATGTCACCTATAATCCTACCCGAGATTAATGCCCTCGGGAGCTGGTAAAAATGCGATTCATTTAAGGAGTTTAGTCGCGGACGACACTTCTGTATTTAGAAGGAATGATAAGATTGTCCTAGATTAAAGAGATTATGCGAAACACCAACTCGGAATTCGCCACAATTTATCTTCTTCCGAGAAATATTCGTTAATTTGTGGTGCATGACCTTTTAATATGTGTGTGTTTAAAGATGACGTCAAGATTACATTACCACCGTTCTTATAAGTCCCTTATAACAGCTTCTTGTTTGCACTCTTTACCGGTATTATGCATCTGTTCTGTCGATCATTTAACTTCACCTCGTCATCCTTTCTCTA